>JAOTRH010117139.1:0-14995 GCA_034768845.1 Heliamphora exappendiculata
CCATTACTACATTGCAAACACCAAAATGGATATTAGCACCGCCACCACAACCATTCCCACGGCAACTGCTGATAATTCACACCGAAAAATTATTAATTACTTTTAGAATATTAAGTGTATTATTTATGTAATATTTTTAATAAATAAAAATATATAATATACATTTAAGGTCCTCGTTTGTAATTAGTTTAAAAGTTTATTTATTTATTTTTTGTATTTTTAGTCAAAAAGTTAAATTAAGTTCAAAACAAATTATTTAATAACTTAATTTTTAAGTTAATTTTCTTAAGTTGGTTGTTTGAGTAAAGAAATAGTTTTTTTGTTTAAAATTAAAATTTTTTGTAGGAATTTAAATAGAATATTATGAGAATTTATATTTTAATTTAATTTTTTAATTTTTTTGACAAACCGACAAGGTTGAATTTTTTATATTTTTAATTAAAAAATCAAATAAATTAAGTTGTCAATTAGGACCTAAGTATATCTTTTTTGTATTTTACATAACAAAAATATACCTATATTATTTAATACAAATATATTTTTTATTATATAATTAAATAAAAATATCACATAAATAATATCATAAATATTTGAAAATTACAATGATTTACCCACACCACGCTACCCTACTTTAGTAGTTTGGTACTTGCGTTTTTGCCCTTTGACCTACTTCCAACATCATCCATTTACTTCTATCGCAAGTACTACAAAACTAACCATGGAGATGTTTGCTCGAGTTCCCATTGTAAATTTTATCTTTTTAATAAATTTTTTTAAATATTTATAATATTTATAATAATTTATAATAATTATTATTAATTTTAGTTATAAATTATAATTTTAGTTAATAATAATTTATAATTATTATTTTTTATTTTAATTACTAGATATAATCTTACCAATCTTACCAAATAATCATAATTTCTATTGTAAATTATAATTTATAAACTATTAAATATAGTAATACCAAACACCACCATAGACCACAATCATACAAAAAGTAGTATTTAACTTTGTTGAAATTAATAGTTTATAATTTATAATAAAAAATATAAGTGCTTGGTAATATGTTAGTTTATAATTAAAATTAATTATTTATAATAAAAAAAATTATAATTTATTAATAAAATTATTAATAAAAAATTAAAAACTATTTCTAGTAATTTTGCCAAACCTCCAAAGGAAAAGGTTGTATAGAAGACATTCTGGAAATGGTTTTTTCTTTATTCTAAACAAAAAAACATTTTACATTTCATTCTGAAAAAGTTTTTTTATCCCCTGGCCAGAAAGAAAAAAAAACATTCAATATTAACTTAAAGACATGCTAGTGAAATATAGTCTTAAAGCAATTATGCAGCGGATCTTAATTAATTATGTACAACTTTATGTAGTTTGTTTAAATTAAAATCATATGCAACAGAGCAAATTGTTGAACAGAAATTCTGCGTACCCAGAAAATTGATCACAGAAACTACTCGGAATTTGAATTGTAAGTTGTGGATTAAAGTTAGTTTATGGTGGGTTATATTTAGAAATGTATTTAACAATTTGTTTTAAATTTTGAATATTTTTTTTGTGTATTTAACAATTTAGAAATGTATTTAACAATTGTGTAGAATCCAAGGCATGTAAAAAAATGTGTGTTTAAATTTGTGTCCTATGCATGTAGCATGATATTATAATATAGTCTTATATGGGTAAATTGACTTATTTGTTTATTTATTTATTTAATTATGTTAATTTTTTATTTTTAATTAATTTTTTTAATTATTTAGTCAAACTATTATACTTTTTAAACTCTTCTTATTGAGGCAAGTTGAAAAAATAAAAAATTTTGATCAAAATATAAAAAGTTTAGAAAAGACAAAAATAAGCCGGAATAAACTAATAAGCTAAATAAGCAAGTTTATAATTAAAATAAACTAACAAACCAATAAGTAAGTTTGTCCAAACAGGCGCTATGTATCTCTCCCTAAATCTGAATTGCCTTGGGAAGGTTGGTTTTTTTTAAAAGAAAAACAAATAATCTCAAGATCACAATAGAGATTACTTATTTGAAAACGGTTTAGTGTGACATTTAGGCCTCATATGATAATGTTTGTATTTTTTATTTTTTATTTTTTATTTTAAATTTTTCGTAAATTGTACACAAAAACATGTTTGGTAATTATTTTTATTTTCAAAAAATCGTAAACAATTTTTAAAATTTATAAATTTGTTATAAACAAAATATATATTTTCACTTATTTTGTAAACAAGTTTTGATTGTATTTATTTATTTTTCACTATATCCGTCTACTACATTCGGCTACTAACTCTGACCATCGTCTCCGACCACTTTCTTCGACCATCGTCTCTTGCTAACATCTCCAATCACCACGTACGACCATTTCTTCGACCACCATCATCCGGTCATCACCTCTGACTATGTGCTCCAATCACCGTTTCTGACCGCCACTTTCGACCACCATTACTATTTCTTGCTATCATCACTAAATAACACCTCCGACCACTACCTCTGACCACTGCATTTATCTGTAACATTCAACTATCACTTTCTAAATATTTATGTGCTAAACATATTTTTATTTTTACTTTTTTATAAAAATAAATAAAATATATATATTTTTATTTTTTATAAATAAAAAAAATTATAAACATTACCAAATGAAACCTTACCTTGCATGTTGTCATAAAAATTGTTCAACTTTTTTACCCCCAAAACTTAACACATTACATATATTAATACAAGTATGTAAGCACACAAAAAAAAACTGTTAAAACTTGGGGCGTATAAGAGTGGAAAAAATGTTTGTAAGTGACAAAGTGAGTTTGTTGAACCAATTTTGGTTAATTTCAAAAATTGCCCTTATTTTAATGGGAAGCCTATTTGACTAAGGTTTTCAAAATTTTACTTGTTATATGTAATTTAGGTAAAAAAAAAAATGTGAGTTGACTTTACTAGTTGGTGCATACTGAATTAAATAATTATTTGATATTTTTAGAATATCATGTGATAAGTTTACGTAGTATTCTTATTTAATATGATAGCGATAAATTTTACGGTAAGAACATGATAACTCACTTTTGTTGGATGGTTATGAGATAAAAAGTAGCTCATTTTTGTTGAATGATTATGAGATAAAAAATGAATCACTTTTAAATTGTAATTATTTATTTGTCAAAAGTATCACGCGATATCGTCTACATAATATTCTTAGAATACTTAATAATTTTTTTACTGAATTAAGTGTTGGGTTTTATAATATTAATACATTATAATTAATATTTATTATTAAGAATGTTGTAAACTTGAATAAGTAGTTAAAATTTAAAAAGAAGGGAAGGAGACATTGGTGGGGAATGAAATCCGGCTGCCACCCTGGCCGTAAGCTGTTAGGATCCCGAAGAACATTTGGGATAGCCTGGCAATGTCAAGCTTTATAGTAACTTAATTTTTTAACGTGCAAGCTTTATAGTAACTAAAAATTTTAATTCAAGATTTGTCGATAAAAATTTTAATGTGTAAAGTTTAATTATGTAATTTTTGTAAAAATATTTTATAAATAGATAAATTTATCTATTTTATATAATAAATAAATAAATTTATCTCTTTGATAGTCATTTGTTTAATATGTAAATAAATAAATTTATCTATCATACATATTTATACAAAATATATAAATTTATTTATTTACATATTAAAACAAATAATATAAATAGACAAATTCATCTGTGTCCTTTACAATTCAAACGTTTTGTTTTGTTTTGTTTTTGTTTTTTAAGATTATAAGGAAGATTATGTATGCTATATGAGAAACATAGTCCATGTATGGTTATAGTCGGATAAAGTGCTTGATTGGCAACTTTAAGTTTTTTTTTAATACTAAAAATGCTAAAAAAAAGTCAATATAGGCCTTGTTTGGGTTAAATTGTATAAATTTTATTTATTTTTTCTTTTTTGGACTTTTTTTTTATCTTTCGACTAAATTTTTTTATTTTTTCAAATTATCTTGATGAGATAAACTGAAAAAGTGAAAAAAAAAATTAATGAACAAATAAAAAATATTTACTAAAGACGAAAATAAGCAATATTAAATTTGGTTTATTAGCTTGTTTTGGCTTATTTTTATCTATTCTGAATTTTTTTTATTTTTTCGGCTCGCCTTAATAAGAGGAGTTAAAAATTACATTAGTTCGACTAAATGATGAAAAAAAATTCATTAAAAACGAAAATAGACTAAGCAATTATATTATGGCCATAATCCAATTGGCAGAAGAAATTAAAAAGAAATTAAAAATGTCAAAAAATAAAATTAAAATACTAGTTCCTAGAGTAGTCCATTAAAAGTTAAAACTCTTATACCATTTAAAAATAATAATAATCCTACTTGATAGCTCATTTGCTACTAATATTAACTATATATAATAATTATAATTAGTTACATAAAAAGAATAATACTGTCAAATCTGAACAAAAACTAAAAAATTAACTTCTTATCTAGTCAATCAACTTTAAAAGAAAAAATTTTAATTTAAAAGGTATTTTACCGTACAACCTCTTTTAAATCCAATTTAGTATTTTGACTTAAAATTTAAGAAAACAAAAAAATTATATTTTAAGTTAATTTTCAATCATGTCCAAAGAATGGATTAAAATATGATTCGTCTATGATCTGATTGAAATAAAAAATTTAGAGTTATTATTGGTTATTGGTTAAGAATGAAAAAATATGTAATACTAATAATACTACGGGGCACAGTACTAATAATTTCATGAATAATTCATGATTTGATATAAACTATTAATATAAATTTTGCAATAAAAATGCAAAATTATTAATTTTAAATGGCAGAATCTAATATGAACTCAGTATATTTTTTTATTCAATCTGAACCTGTAATTTAGAATAACAAACAAGTTAGAAATATATAATATTCTAAAATATATAATATTAATAGTGAGATTAGTGAGATTACATATCCCCTATCCCTTATTATTAATCTTGCATCATTAAAGATGTTGCTATTTGTTGCATATTTTTATACATAACCCAAAACTTCAATGTGGAAGAAGTTTAGCCATGTTTGGTTTGATAGACAGGTGAAACTAAAAAATATGGGAAATTTATATTTTTAAAAATTATCTTTTTGTATTGCTAGTTTTATGTTTGGTTAATCGGAGTGAACTATTAATCCTGGGGCCATGTAGGAGAGTTTTTTTTTTTATATATCAAAAAAAATTATTTTTTAACTTATATTTTATAATTTATTCTATTTAACTTAGTGCCATTCACTATTCCACTGTATTAAAAAAATTATATGGGACTTACATAATACTTATCCTTATTATTCTATTCAATGTGTGTTTGGTTTAATTTTTTTTATATAATTTTTTTTATTTTTAATAAATTTTTTTCAGTATTAACATCAATTAGTGTACTTTTTAAAATTTTCTCATCATGAAAAAGTAGAAAAATAATTTTTTTACCAAAATTTGAAAAAAGTTCGTATAAAACTAAAAAAGCTAACTTAGTAGGCTTTTTGATTTTTTTTTCTTATTTTTCATTTTTAGTAAAAAAAATTAAATTTGATCTGAATAAATATATTTTTTAGATTTCTCATTGTCACAAAAAGCCAAACAAGTAAAAAATCTAAAACAAAATATAAAAAATAAAAAAATAAAAAAAAGCTCAAAAAAAAAAGGATTAGGCTTTTTAGGCTAAACATAGTCTTAGTGGACAAATTAAACATGACAATTATGTACTCTCGGTAAAACATTTTAGATCTGATTTTTGTCTTATCCCAGACAATATTTGGTTTCCAAATAAGGGTCCGTTTGGATGACCCAATTACATTACATCTAGAACTTGTTTAATCTTGTCGGAAAATTATTAGGCACTCTAATAATTTCTCTAATCTTTGCATGCTTTTGAGATTCCAGACGAAGATAAATTAAGTACAATGGCCTCCAATGACAACTTGGCTTTAAATAGAAAAATTTAAAGATTAGTTTTTTGTTGTGTCTAATTTATTTTTATTTAAGAGTTTAATTTTTCTTATTTTAGACAAATAAAAAAATCTAAATAATATATTTATTAAGTTATTATAATTGTTAAAAATAAAAAATAATACATTTTTATTTAACTAATATTTTAATTTTATGAACTGATAAATAAATAACATCTACGTGAGTTGTTTTTTTTTTCAAGGATTTTGAATTGTTGGTAGCGGATAGATTGGATCTTGAAAGTGATAGGAAAATAAATAATTTTCTAGTTAGATTTTTTTTTATATAATTTTATCTTTTGGTGTATTTTTAACATTAGTCAAAATGGGTATACTATTTTTAAGAGTAATTTTGGTATAAGTACTCTTATTATCAATTGATAATAGAGTTTTACTATCGTAGTAATTTTTTTCACAATTTTAGTTCTATGCGACATTTATTAGTTAAAAAAATGAGACATTAGTTAAATAAAAATATATTATTTTTTATTTCTAATAGTTATGATAACTTGATAAATGTATCACTTGGATTTCTCCATCTCTTAAATAAAAATAAATTAAATATAAAATAATTATTTTAAATTTGATATGACTAAATCTCTTAAAATAAAAGACGTTGGACTAAATTTTTTATGAGGTCTAAAAAAAAGACTAATTGATCTTTAAATTTTTTTATTTTTAAAAAATTTCTAGTCACGTGAAATCAGAAAAAGTAAAACAATTGATAAAAAATCTAAATAAGATGAAAAAATCGCTTTAAAGCTTTTATAAGGGTTTTATTTTTGATGTAGGTGAATTTTTTTAATTTTTGAGTAAATTTTTTTAGATTTGTTCCATAAGAAGTGACAAAAATAATGAAAAATCTAGACCAAAATATAAAGAAATAAAAAAAAACGAAAAAAACATTTTAAAAGCTTTTAGGCTTTTTAAAAAAAAAAAAATCCCAAACAGAGGCTTACTTACTGTCTTTCGTTTTTTCTGTTTTTTTTAATAAATAATTTTAACTTTGTTCGAAAATTGTTTTCGAAACGTTTTTTTTTCTACTCTTTAGGAAACAATAAAAATGTTTTCGAATTTTCAGTAAAAAGTGTTTTCACACAAAATTGAGATCATATGAAAATGAAGTTTGTTTCCGAATTTTTTTCTTTTTTTAATTTTTTTTAAAATATGGGAAATAAAATCAAAAAACAAAAAATAATTCCATAAAGGGCGATCAAGTATAAACAATTAAATTAGAATTTTTCCTATTTTTTTTAAAAAAAATTGGGTTGAGAAAATAAGAAGAAAATAGAGTAACTATCTACCAATAAAAATCAACCTTTTTGGATATTAATAAAAAAAAAAATGAAGAAGTTCAAGTAACGTGTGTTTAGGATTTTGCATCCTTTTAGACTTGATAATTTTCTAGTTTATTTTAAAATTCTTATGTTGTTAAGGAATTGAAGAATTTTGTGAACTTGTAGAACTCTCATAATTGTTTGGAGTTATGTTGTGTTAGGGCTTCTTTTGATGTTGAAATTCTAAAGTTTGATTTTTTTTTTTTTTTGTATAAAATTCCTAAGCCTGGTTAGAGTTAAGAGTTTTTATAATAATTCTAGTTTCTTAAAAAGATAGTAGGTAGTAGAATTTGACTTTAATTGAATCTTGAAAATCAAAATATAACAAACAGAAGTAGTTTTGAGTAGTGCAAAACTCTCTCTATGTAGTATCACCGCTCAAGCGGTGATAAGTTCGCTCGAGCGTCCAACTAGTAATTTTAATTTTATTGAAACTCGAATTGTTGGGTTTTAGTAGTTCTAGAAGTTTTATAAAATTTTAGTTTTATTAAATTCCAAAGTTTCTTTCAAGTTTTAGAAGTTCAATTCGAAGATTATTATTCAACGTTTTAGGCGGATTTTTAAAATTACTTTGGGTGGATTCTTAAGATTGTCATCGATGAATTCCGTCGACGTAAAATATTGAGGATTTAATACTTTGAAGAAGAGTATTCGGTGCGGTGGTAATCAGGTAAATAGAACGGTGCATGTGGATTTAGTAAGTAAGACTTAAAGCGTCTAGGTTGAGAATTCGACTAGAATTTGTAAGTGAGTCTTGTAACTGTTTATTGGTATAGTATTTCATTTACCTAGATTTGGCTTAATACCATGATTTTTATCTGAATTGAGGTTTTTTACGTACAAAATTACAAGTGTCTTATATGCGCGATTAATTTATTTTCTAATTACTTACGATTGTCAGACTTCAAATAAAATAACGATTGACGATATCTCATTTCATTGTACCGAAATAACAAAATAATTCAACTATCAATTTTCAGCTAGATTTCTATTTTTTTATTTTTTACCTCACAAATTTAATATTTAGACATAGCTGATTGTTATTGATGACAACTAGGTCAAAAGGTTTGCCACTTAAAAGAAAGTCATGGGATGGTTTCTTTTTCAATTTCTGGCTGTGAGACTCATAGTTTCTTTTCAATGTGTTTGGGAAAGAAAAGGCACAGATTTGAGGGAATAAATACCTAGTTGATCCAAAACAGCAAAGCCAAACATGACCTCTTTTCTTTCTTTCTTTTTCTTTCCATTTTTTTAATGATAAGAATGTTGAGATTTTTCACCAATCTGAACGTAATGAAAACACAATTATGTACATATAAAAAAATCACATAATACGTTTTATAGTTCGGTCCACATTAGTCTATCTTTATAGACGATAGAGATAATTTATTATATTCCATAGTGATACAAACATGACACAAAAAATAGTAACAAAAAATTATATATTATACCCGAGTCTTAAAACAAAATATATTTTTTTGCCCAAGGTTCATTTTGTGCCCATAGTAATTTTTGTATCTCTTTACATTTTTATCCATTTGATTCAAATTTTACGAGAAATGACAATTTCCTCGTCTTGCCTTCACATGTCTCTATCTTATTATGTACGAATTTTCTTCCTTCCTAATAACAAACAGAGAGGAAATAATATTTGATTCATCTATCCTATTTTCTCTCATCTCACTTCCGCTTACATAAATAAGTATTATTTTAAATATAAATACATATATAAAAATTTTAGTTTTAAAAATATAAAAGTATGATAATTATCTTTTCTTTTTCATTTATATCTACTTTTAATTATAATGATCATCAACTATTATTTTTGTTTATAATACTTTTTATAACTCTTAGTATTGCTATCTTAAAGTTAATAACTATCCCTGATATATCCCATCCTCACTCTACCCTACTATTTTTTTTGATATTTTCCTCTTATATTCTCCCGATTAAATAGTGGATGAGAATGATAAATCTCATTCCCACTCCACTTCATAGCCACTCCTATTTTTTGCACACCTATTAAAATTTTTAATGCTTTTATTTATAGATTAATCTTAAAATTTTTAATTTTTATATATTATTAAAACTCTACCCATATTGAACTTTTAGTAGATTCATAATTTTACACATAACTCAAATACATATAAATAAAATCATATTCAAATAGACCTTACAAAATACAATACGCATACTCAATACAAAACTTATTTCGAGTAGAGCTATTTTAGTCTCACCTGATAAATCAGAAGCGCAGGAATTCACCCGCAAGACCCGCACACCGTGTAAGTCAAATTGTTAAGAAAATTGTTAAGGAAGCGAGATGGAAGCGAGATCGTACCTCTGCCAGAGTCCACGCCAAGATATTATCTATTTTGTATCACGTGTTATGCACAGTTTTGTTCTTCCACTAAGAAAAATATTTCTTAGAGAATTGATGTTGAAGCCATGAGCGAAGAAAGCAAGGACCTAGAGGGGGAAAATGCGGCAAATGCCCCACTAAAACTTATGATTTTTTAGTTATGGTATTCTAATTTTTTATTTAACTCTTAAAATTATAAATTTTCTTCCTCTAAATTGAAATTTGTCCTCTTTTAAAATATAATTATGCCCCCTTTAAATTATAATTGTCTCAAGTACCCCGCTCACTTTGTTTACCAATTTTTTTGATTGTACATCGTGATTACAATTTTAATGAATACTGATTATGATTATAATTCATTTTTTTTCTAAATTTTCTTTCATGAAATCTTCATCTAAATTTTTAATTTTAATAATTATGATTGTATATTTAATAATATGTCTTATCTATTGATAATTTTTTTAATGAAATTTTCTTATGGAGAGATATTTTAAGAAGAATTTTTTAGGAACAGTTAAATGTAATTATTTTTATTATTATTAAATAAAATAATATATTTATAATTTTAATAATTATTCCCTCTGAATAAGAATTCTACCTCCACCTCTCCTGAAGCTCATCTTAAAAGAAAAATCGAGAAATCCTAACCGGACGATATGAGTTTAAGAGCTTATTCATCATTGTTTGGCTAAGCTACTACTAGTAACTTTTAACTTTCTGTTACTAGTTTTAACTATAAGTTATAAGTTTTATTAAGCTCTCACAACTTCTACTACAATTTATAACTATTTTTTTTATTTTAATTAAAAATTATAATTTTTACTAAACACTCATAATTTCTACTACAAGTTATAATTTATAAATTACTAATTTCAATAATACCAAACACCATATCCTTATAAAAAATCAAAGAAAATCAATTTTTGAAGAAAAACCTCTCTGGGCATATTTGAAAAATAGGAGAATAAGGGTTTTCTTGTCTCTTGGGCCCACATCTATTGCGTGAATGGTTATATCTCTTATGTATATTATTTATACATGAATTATATACCATATTCATAGATAAAAATAAAAAAAATAGTTGGGAGGAGAAAAAAATAACATCTTTAGGAATGGGATCGACTTGATCTACACGCATGGTTTATTCATCCCACACTTTAGTAAGCAAAAGAGGATTCAAAATCCACCTGGCAAAGCTGCAAGCATCAACCACCACTTTTTGTGAAATTCACCCCTCATCTTTGACTTATGTTTGTCTTTACTAACTTTTTACCTTTTAATTTATAGTTTAGTAAAAGATTATGAATATTTAAACAAGTTTGTCTATAATTTTTTGTTTATAGTATATGATTCTAAATTAATAAATACAAAATTTACTATTTAAAGGTATAAATTTATAATTTTAACAATTACTTATAACTTCTGTTTAAAATTATAATCATATCTTTTCAGCTATAATTTATAAGTTCGAAAATTTAATTGCACCGAACACTTTAGTATCCCAAAGAGATCATATATACACACATGTAAGACATGTGGTTGAAAAATTAAATTTATAAAATTAATAATGTATTCAGACAAATGAGATTAACAATATAATTTATTTTGTAACAAACCGTGTTTAATTGGAGAAATGATGAAGAGATATAAAGAGTGAATGTGGGGTTGTTTACACCGCATTTCGTACAATTAATTAGCAAAAAAGTAGATACTTTGTCGAGCGAAATAAAGATGCCCTTATAACTTCTGTTGAGGTAAGATTTGGTACAAGTTCTTTAGAGTATAAGGCCCTATCGAGCGGTCATTTAATAAATCAAGGTAGGTGTGGTTGAAAAAGGGCACTTAGTAATAAATCAGTAAAATGGGAGAAACATAACTGTTCATTAAAGTAGGTAACCACTATGTTTTCCAACTAACAAAGTAGTGAAGCACAATTACCACCAATTTAGGAACTAGGACAGTTACCTTTTTTCAATTTTAAGAGGGAAATGTTTTCAAATGCCTATAAATAGGCCCAATCGTTAAAGATCAAGACATACAATACTTGGTATCAACCTCTTTATTTTTTACTTATTATCGTTAGGTTTAGATTTTTAACATTTCAATTCCTTTGTATTATAATCCTTTTATTTCCTTAAGTGATAAAATTTTCTTTTTCTTTCATTCAAGTTCTTGTATTTGATTTCAAACTTCTTCTGATAAAATCTTAAAATAAGATATTAAATCGCAACATAATCACTTAATAAGGCATTATCACTATTGATCTCGACACGAAAAAACGTTATTTGCTTAACAGAGGTATAATTCAATTTTTTCCCAAAAGTCTACTATTAATATTGTGACAATTTTTTCATTTTCCGTTTGTTTAAAATATCATATAGCGGTTTACTGACAAAAACCTATTAGCTAGTTTTATTATTTAAATACAAATTTTTATTAGTAATAGAAACACTTAATAATTAATTGAGTAAAACTGCTAAAAATTCATAATATGTTAACATTTTGTTTGTTTTTACTATTTATGTTGAAAAGCTAGGGTTTAATATTGAGAAGCCTCATTTGGATAATTTATGCTATTTTTGTTTTTTTACAATCTTTTTGGTCAAAAAATTATTATTTCTAATTGTCCCATTGAGAGAAACCAAAAAAATAAAAAATAAAAATCAATCTTAAAAAGCTAAAAAGCCATATAGCCTAGAGAGGGGTGAATAGACTAATCAAAATTAAATTTTTTTTTTTAATAAAAGTTTTGGTTCTTTTAAAAACAAAGATAAAAAGAAAAAACACATCCACTAAAAACACAAGAGATTTAACGTGAAAACCCTATAGTATACTCCCGGGATAAAAATCACGGCATCAACACACAATAATCTACTATGAATCAATAAGGGTACAAGAAACACAATGAGAAAGGAATTATAACCATTACCCCAATGTAGACCAAACTCCGCTTCTTGACTTTGCTCCCCGAGCTCCTTATCGATTCTATAGCAACCACAAGCTCAACGATCCGATCTCCGTTTGATGACGACTTCGAATTAACCCGGCCAAGTGTGTGAATGATGTAAAGATGAGTGTATATGAAACAATATACTTTTATGGAGAATACACAGCCTAAGGTGTTTGAAACACTCTTGAAGGAGTAAATGCTATGCACTTAAAGAGAGAAAGTAACCTCCTTAAAAGTTCAAAAGACATTCATTAAGCCTAATGGACGAACCTGTTAAGCTTAAATACCAAACATGGCTCAACTAGGATTAGTTGATGAAATGAGTCTAGGCGCTCAAGCGCCAAGCGAGCGCTCTGCGAGCGCATTGACTCATTGTCCAAAAGGGCTCAAGCGCTTTGCAAGTGCCTTCAAGTGCTCTCATGAAGTGCTTAAGCGCATTGCGAGCGCCAAGCGTGCGCTGCCCTCTCGAAAAACAAGGGGCTCTAGGGAGCTCAAGCACCTAGTGAGCACCCTAAGAGCACTCAACACTGGAATGATGGTCAAAAGGGCACTCAAGCACCAAGCGAGCGTTGCTCTCTAGAAGAGAGGCATTTAATGAGCGCTGAAGGGCGCTTAACGAGCGCTTAGGGGCGCTCAAGCGCTCTACAAGTGCTAGTGAGGCTTTAGCCCCAAGTAACCTTAGAAATCATGCATGCAATACAAAAATCTTTTTATGTAGGAAACAAACTAAACATGTAATAATTATGCACAACTGATGCCATATACCTTGTTGGAGTTGTCGAATGAAGTCACCGTTGCTAAGTCTGACGATGAGGAGAATGGAGACACTAAACAAACCCCTCAACCATACATAAAATAAAATAGGAGTACAGACTCCGGCGTTTTGTTGAAGACCAAAAATAGCCTGTGATGCCCCGTTCTCTGGGAACGTCGGGACATGCATAAATATAAATAAATGAATATTCTAGCCATTCATTCATATTTACATACTTTAAATATTACATCATAAAGGAGTTTGAATTGATTAAAAGGTACATAGCGTTTATAGTTTCACCAAAAAAATTTCAAAAATTACAATAAGCACGAAAAAATTAATCAAAAAGAACAAAAAAATAAAGGTATCGAATTCTCAAAATGCATCAACGGGGTCCACATGTTCTTGGTATTCACTTTGTTCTTCAAATTCTTTTTCGCCATTTGGGACGACTCCCATCAAGAACTTCTTCTCACTTTTGGCACGAATACCATGAGTCAAAACTCAGAAGAAAACGCTCTAAACTTTCTAACCAAACTCACAACAAAATATTCTACAACGCATATCATATAACACCCAATATAAATTAAAGTCAATGAGACAGACAAATTTGACAATTATAGTATAGAAAGCATATATAAGAATAAGTGTACAAGTATGTGATGCAATGCAAGTGTCCAACCGGACATTCATTAAAAATAAAAATAAGAGTTCCACTTTGGGACTTATTGTCATTTCCTCTCATTGCACCAGGGACTTATTGTCATTGCCGTGAGGGGACTTATTGTCACAGTCGTATATTGCACCAAGGACTTATTGTTATTGTCGTGATGGGACTTATTGTCATTGTCGTTTATTGCTTTAGAGACTTATTATCATTACCGTAAAGGAACTTATTATTATTACAGCCTCAGGGACTTATTGTCAATGCCGCGATGGGACTTGTTATTATTGCCACCTTAGGAACTTATTATCAATGCTGTGATGGGACTTGTTGCAGGGTTACCCACATTAAGATCAGGATGCTTGCTTGGTATCAACCCAAAGTCTAAGTTATTAAAACGAGAATGCTAGTGACGAACTCATGGTGCCCAACAATATCCATGATAAATCATTTCAAACACAAAGGACGCACCTATGGTGTACAAGGAGAATATATTCCAAAATATTTACAAAAAAGATAATCAGGGACGCCCTAGACTTAGAATCAAGAAGGACAATTCAGCATAATCAATCTCAACAACGATTTACACAGATGGACTCCAATATGCCAGGATGTAAGTGACAATTCTCAATATACAATTCAAAATTGATGGCATAAGTTCTAATCATAGTACATTTACTTAAAAATACTAATCAACTAGCACAAATCAATTATCATATAAAACTCGAGTCTTACAGCAAAAGGTACTTAAATCACACTTAGCAACTTTAAGGAATCGACATTCGAGTATTAAATTTAAAGGGACAGTTAGATTTTGGGACATTTAGACTTAGAATCTGTTCGGAGATAATCCAACGCCATAAATATATACATGCTCGGTGATCCAGAAAATACATCTTTATTAACTTTCAACAAGTAC
>JAOTRH010117150.1:0-14995 GCA_034768845.1 Heliamphora exappendiculata
GGGGGGGCGGCGGCGGCGGGGGTTGGGATTTTAATGAAATTAAAAATTCTAAAGAGAAATCTGGTTGTAGCATAATCACAAAAGGAATGAAGTTCATGCTTACATCTAATTTGATAGATATTCCACTTATTAGACAAAGTTATACATTCCCTTAAACCAAATATTAGTGATAGGCTTGTGTGAAAAGGTGAGAAGAATGGTCTTTTCACTTTTAGTTCTTTGCGAAAAATGCATGCTATGAAGAGGAGTCAAAATGCATCATTCATTAGGTTAGTTTGGAATCCAGTGGCACCTCCGTTTGCATGGTTGGGTTTACTTAACAGAATTCCATTTGCGGAGTTGCTTGTAAAATGGAAGATTCTGCATGCGATGCTAGTATATGCACCCTCCGTGACAATAAGCTTGAATCATCCTCCCACCTCCTTCTTTTTTGCCCCATTGCTTGGAAAGTATGGTCAAATGTGCTCAATTGGTGGGGCATTCGATGGGTTTGCCCCAAAGATCTAACCTCTCTTTTTTAGTGGTGGCTTGCATGCGGCGGGACAAGTTTCTTTAAGAAAATTTGGATGAGCCTCTTTATGCAGTTCTATGGGTAATCTAGTTAACAAGGAACAAGAAAAATTTTAAGTCAGAGTTGTCAATCTGGGAATAGGTTGTGGAGGAAGCAAAAATCCATGCGGTACTTTGGATCAAGGCATCCTTAATTTACACCGAGTTCACAATTGATGATTTTATTCATCGCATCTCTGATGGGTTTGGTGGCTGAGGTAGTTTTCTCTTTGCTCTTCAGTTAACGTTGCCTATTGCATGGCGCTCTCTTGGCGTGGCAATTTGCTTGGGTTTGAGTGGGCATTTTGGATGTCTGTGTCATGCTATTCGGGCTCCACACCTTTTTATATAATATTTTATTTTTGCCAATAAAAAAAAAATTGCCACCAAACAAGGTTGAATACTTGCTAGCCATTTTATTTTTTTCTTTTTGTTTCCTCAAACATGTGCTTGGAAGCAATGAAGCAAAGACCACCACCTTTTGAATTCAAAGTAGTTTCTTTTCTTTCTTCTACTAGTTGTTGGATTCTTAGGTGGTCCTCTTGAAAGTCTTGTATTATAATTAATTTGAACGTGAACGTGAATGTGAACGTGAATAGGTTAACTTATTAATCCGTTCATAAATATGGACGCACGCAGACAATACTCGGAGATTCAATAAATTCATATTGTGCCCTCAATTTGAAAAAAAATTGTTCACTGTCTCAATCAGGGCTGGCCCTAATTAATAGTTATCTTACCTCAATATTTAAAAACGAATTTCATAAATTTTTATATGTAAAATTAAATAAAATACAAAACTAAAATATCACAACAAAACAAAAAAGTTGAACCATTAGTAACAACTAATCATTTAAATACTACGCTTTGGCATTTTTAGTCACAAAATTACTAATTAAAGTTGGTTAGTCAAATTTATTTACCATTTCTTTTTTGGTAGATAACATTATTAATTTATTCAATTTTTCTTACGACATAATTGATTGAAAATAAAATTTTTATCAATTTTAACTTTGAAAATGGCATTTTTTCTGAGACAACTATAACATATATAAATAGTTAGCGATATTATATATACAGTTCTCTGTGTTTGGGAAAAAAATCATTCATTGAGTTAGGGCTTGGGTTTATTTCGGCTGGACCTTTTAATTTAATTAATAAATTTACACAAAGTTTAATAAGAAATATTAATAATTTGGGGGTCTTAATTTTTGGTAAAAATAAGAGGGTCAAAACGACGACTTCATGCCCTATAGTATAGAATTGCTTTGTCTCAAATAACGAGGCACGTGGTGCAACAATTTTATTAAAAATCACACCGTCATGTGTGCTTTTATTTTTATATTCACACGTGACCTCCACATATGTTTGTGAATTGCAAAAAACTTAAAAGCACCACATAGACCACGATGGACATATTGAATAATTGTGTGCCCGCGCGTGTGTAAAAAATTGGGGTGTTTCAAAAAATTGAAAGAAATGGTGAATCGATCCAAATCGAGAAAATTTGTTTGGTGTGGTTCGATTTTTTTAGTTAACGAATTAATTTTGGTCCCAAATTATTGAGAACCGTTCAGCATGGTTGGTTCTCGGTTTAAGTATCTTCACAACCATATAAAATCGAACCGAACTATTCCTTAGTTTTGTTGTATTTATATTATATTATGCATTATATATAAAAGGACTTTAAAATAGTAATTGATTTTTGTCTCTTTTCTTTTTATTTGTTTTTTCTCTTTTATAATCTAATTTTTTTTAATTTTTTTTATAACACTGCGATATTATGTAATTCATAGACAATTAATAATCAATAAAAAAATAATTATACTACAAAAGATGAAATATAATGCATTGTTTATAGACATAAGAATATGTTTTTTGGTAACTTTATGAAACAAGATATAAAATAAATGTAAAGTAAAATAAAATAAAAGAAAATAGAGAACAAATAAATAAAAACGCAATATATATATATATATATATATTTATATATTTATTTTCTAACATCAAAAAGCGACATTGTAGTATTAGAAGTGTGGTTCCAAACTGAAACTCTCAACCATTCACTATTAATTTGGTTCAGTCTAATTCCATGACATTAGCGGTTTGATTCTAGTACTTAAAATCTTAAAATCGTTTATAGTGATCTCACTCTTAATTTAGCTGAAAATTGAACTAAATAGAATCACGTATACTCTTAATAAAAAATAAGTAATATTATGTGATATTTTATATGTATTATTTATATTATTAATTTAATAAATTTATTATTTATTTTTAAATATTATACATTAAATATAATATTATATGATACTCAAATATAATTAATAATCAAAAAAAACATGATGGGTTATTAGTAGCAAAAATTCTTGTGGGTTAGGTGTTTTGACTTTTTGGTATTTTTGGGTTCAGGGGTTGGAAGAAGGTGTTGGATACAAGACCTCATGACCTCATGACGGTGACGTACCACTAATCCCACCGTCCAAATTAAGAGAATGGTTAGTGTTAAGATACAATGGTTAGATTCTTTTTATAATATGGTACGATAAATGATTATTAAGCACGTCTAGAGTTTTTATTTCATTTCTTAGTCAACTTTTCTTAATGGATTTTTAATGGTAGTTTAGATTTTTGGAATTGGGCCTAAAACAGACTAACACCAGTTTACTGATGTAATTAATTAAGCTTTCACAGTTAATTACCCACTTTTTTATAATGCAAATATATCACTTAATAGAGACTAATTATATGGTAGTCTTGGAACACCATATGACGTTATCTACGTTGTGCTTTTATCTGGTTATGTAGTAAAAAATATTTTGTGTGTATTGAATAATATTGACTCACTATTCGCATCGTTTATGAGCCAAAAATAATATTTAAAACTATTGTTAAACAACCATTCTGTAAAATAACAGTAAAGATTAAATATCGTTCTGCACAGACAATACGGCTAGACTATATGTAACTTTATGACTAATTTTTCAATTCAACTTTAAAAAGAAAATAGTACTGCAATTTGGATTATCTAAATTTTAAAGAAAAACTAAATGAAATCAATAAAGAAGTTTCATTCTAATAAAGAGAAAGCCCTAGGATCTTGAATTTATCCTAACCTTGCAATTTAAAACTAGATGAAATGAACAGAAAAAGTAAAAATAATTAATTAAAAAATAAAAATAAATTCATTAATGACAAAAATAATAAACACAAAATTTGGAAAATTGGTTTATTTTGGTGGTCAAATTTTATATTTTTTATTTTCATTTTTAGTGAATTTTTTATTTATTTATATTTTGATCGAAAAAATTTACGTTTGCGACTCGTCACGATGACAAAAGTAAAAAAATAAAATAATTTGAAAAAATAAAATAAAGTAATAAATAATTATTCCAAATGGGATCATTTTTATTATAATTTTTTCTAATTCCACTTATCCTCTTGAAGTAATTTTCTCGAACGAGTTTTTCCCATTGCAACATAAAACGGCGTTCTATAAGTATCTGTAATAGCATTGCCGGTATTTAACCTATTTTTTGGGATTTAATAAACGCCGGCAAAGGTCTTTTTTTTCTTGTTGTGGGTAACATAACATGCCTTGTAATTCAAAATATCTCATATAAAAACTTGATACTTCTCACCTACTCAAATAAGATCAAAAACTGTCATTTCATCCGAGTAAAAAAGATTTCAAAGATCCCAGAAGGTCAGTTCAATGCTAATTTCTAAGATAACCTTTTGGTTGAAAGTGGAAAAAAAGTGAAAGGTGATTGCTTGGCAATAGTAAATTTATTATTCTTTTAGTCTTCTAGTTTTTTTATATTTTTTAAATAAAAATATATTTTTAAAATTTTTTAAAAAATTATAACTTTTATTATCCATCTTCTTTTTTTATAAACATTGTATTCTTAGAACATTCTGAATCAAATCTAGCTATCAAACAAAATTTATGTTGAATATAAACTTATATGAAAATAAAATAATATATATTTTTTTCATATATAACATCTTTCATGAATTTTAAGTCTTGGCATATCGTCTCCGTACTTATTTAATTTAAAATAACTTAAAACCAAATAAATTTGTTGCTTTTAAGTCACTTAAAATTATACTTAACAAAACTTTTTGTTTATTTAATTTAAAATTACTTAAAATAAAAAATGTGTTGACTTTCAATCGAGTTGTCAAACTAGGCCAACTCATTAATTAGATTAAAAAATCTACAAAGTTAGTCTATATATATGGTGCAGTTTTTCTAAATTTTATATCGTTTTTTCAACAAAAGTTGCTCAAATTAAATATCTTATCCGATTCGTCAAAATTCTAGTTATGGGCATCTTGGAAAATTTCAGTGATGGAAAATGATTAAGAAAAGATTTGACTTTCTCCAATTTACCTCTTTCCAACAGTGTTATTTTCCAGACAGAAAGAGAAATTAAAAGAAAAGAAAAAGGGTAAAGGGGATTCATTCATTAATTCGGTCCAAACGGCGAAACTTCCTTAGATCCAAGTCTCAAAATGTGCTCATCAATTAAAAAAAAGTCTTAAAATGTGGATTCGAATCTTCTTCATTTTGTAAAAGAATGGCGGTTTTTCATTTATCATTTAATAGTGTTTAACGTAGATGTATTTTAATAA
The DNA here is from genome assembly GCA_034768845.1 of Heliamphora exappendiculata. Taxonomy (NCBI): domain Eukaryota; kingdom Viridiplantae; phylum Streptophyta; class Magnoliopsida; order Ericales; family Sarraceniaceae; genus Heliamphora; species Heliamphora exappendiculata. Next base: position 5,188 of record JAOTRH010117150.1, read on the forward strand.
TTTAAATCATTTACATCATAAATTTTATTTGTAAAAATCATCCATAAAAAAAATTTAAAAATCATCCATAATTTTACGTAGGACTATTTAGAGTATTTTGTGTGAGAAGAGCCTGACGAGGGTACAAGAAAATCTCCTGTTAACTACTTGTGGGGCAAATCTCCCGACAAAGATTAGCTTGAAATGATAAACAATATTGGGTTTTGTTTTTCAAATTTTAAAATATTTATAACTGGTGGGCATTCGAACGTCATTGGGACAATGTGTTAATCTTGTTTTATTTTAGTTTTATTAATTTGGAATGTTAAATTTTTTTTAGTTATGTTGCTAATTTTTTAATTTTTTTTATTATTAATCTTGATGGACAAAAATAGTCTAAATTACGACTTTTTTATTAAGGCTTATTATTTGTAGATAGTAAAATGCAAAGTTGCAGCTGAGATGAATCAGAGCCATCATATAGTACTTGGAGGTGTTTCACAAAGTTTTTGCTGTCAATTTTTAGCTTTTTATGTCTATTAATTTTAGTAATAAGTTATAATTTTTTTAAATTAATATTCGAAATTTTTTTTACAACTTATAATTATTATTTTTATTTTAATTACAAGCTAACACATTTAACAACTACTCACAATTTCTACTATAAACTAAAATTTAAAATTTACTAATTTCAGCAATATTAAGCACTATTAGTGTGAACACAAAATCGACAATCTATACTATATATTATAGCAAAACGTTGTTAGTTCTTTGAGCTTGAAACTACTAATTCTAATTTTATAAATTTTTGAATTATTTAACTTTAATAATAACACATATCATCTCATAGCTGGCCTAAATTAATTATAATTAATATATGTTAGCATATTTATTTTCTTAAGAATCAAATTATTGTCTTAAAAAATATTTGACTATTTCAAATTATAAAATATATATTCTATATAGAATTATTTTCTTTAAAAATACATGCTTTAAATTATACGTAAAATTTGTCTTAAAAGGTATTTGACTCTCTCAAATTAAAAAATATATCTATCAATTATATTTTTAAAAAAGCATAATATCTTTGTGTTAAAAAAACGTTAATCCATTTTTCTAATATTTATTTATTTTTCTAAAAATTCATATGTTATTGTGTGATCGGTCCAAAACTTAATTTTTAATTAATATTAATCATTCAATCAAATTAATTGTTGCTATCTAATTAAGTATACAGTTTGAAATTTGAGTTCGATACTTTTAAATCAAGTAAATATTTCTATTAATTTAAATTGGCAATTGAGCTAAATCAAATATATTTTCTCTAGCAGTTTGAATCAAATTTTTAAAAAATATATTTTAAAAAATATATTTTCAAAATATGAGCTATACTGGTCAAAATAAATAAATTTTAAAAATACTTATAGCATATTATTATTGAATCTTTAATTAATACTGCATTATAAATGTATTATCCGAAATACGCATATTTGTATACTAAAATCAACTAAAATATTGATGTTTAAATTTTAAACACAACATTATATATTTACATTACTACTACTAATTTTTCATAGATTATAGATATTTCAAAAACTCTAAATCTAAAAATTTTCTTATTGATACTACATTTTATGTATATCACATGTTGTAGAACATCATGATTAAGTTATCAAATAGTATAACAATTTTTATAACAAAAATATTTAAATACACTAATTCTTATAAGAGTTTTATAGACAAAAGTTTGTATGAGACAATTATGTAAGGTCCAATAAAACTTAATTTGTTATATTGTATATGTTTTAATAAAAAAATTCTTAAAATAATATTTTGTTATTTTTTAATTAAAGTTTTGTGGGTAACATGGGTTTATGCTAGTATAGTGTAAATGCAGTTGAAAAAAAATGAACCAGAATAACGATGAGAGAAAATTTTCATTTGCTACAAGTGAGAGGGTATGACCTTTGCATCAAGTGAGAGGGCATTGCAAACGATAGGAGGAAATTTTCATTTGAGCTCCCCCTTTTTAATAGTATAGATGTAGATATAAATATAAATAAGGATAAGAATATGTGTAAATGTATGTCCTGTATGAGTAATTTTACAAGATGTTTTACCCAATTACAGAGAAGGTTGTTATTTGACAATTAATTGGTGCACAAGAGCAGCCAATGATTCGATTTTCCACTTTAGTTATGATTATTTAGTACTCTTGTACCGTGTTTGTTTTCTAGTATTAAAAATTGAAAAAAGTTAATTATTGTTCAGCCGATGGTGAATAATAATACTATAAAATTGAATTCTTTCCAACAAGAGTTCAACTTTTGATAAATTCTTGTTACTAAGAGTTAAATTTCGTAGTGCCCTTATTCATTTCGCTCAGTGAACAATGGTTAGTAAAACTGTTAAACATTTATAATATGAAAATAGAAATGATAAATAATAGGGTTAATTAATTATTAGATCAATTTAAAAGAATTTTAAAAAATTTAGTTTCACTATTAAAAATTTTTAAGCTCTGTTCCTAATTTTTAAATGCCCTTTTAAAATATCAGAGGTCCTGTCAAATAAGTCTATTTGGGGCATCAAACTTCGGGGGATGGGAGTTGCCGTGATAGCTGATGTAAAGGCTGATCCCGTCTTATGCATTAGATCTTTCAACGTGGAAGGAGTTTTAGCTCTAATAGCCTGCATCATCATATCATTAGTTTTAAGCTTTTACCTCCTATTGTTGCTCATTTCACGCTGTTAAGAGATCGGAGGGCTCTGTCTTGTTCTTTTGGTTTGTTGAGTTGTTCTCTTATGGGCGGTGGTGGTACGAGATTAACTTTGCTTGCTATTTCTTCAACTCCTCCACCCTCATAAGGTAGATTGTGAGCCACATTCACATGGTCTCCTTCTACGTGCATTTCTTCTTGCGGAAGTAGTGGTCTAGGGATTGGTAGAGCTTCATTCTGGCTCCTAACGTGTTGTAACAGTTTTTTATTCTACTAGACTAGCTGAAATATCCCTTCGATTAGGTGTTGAAATTGCTGCTGCATTTGATTAGGCTATATGGTAGATCTTCTGGAATTCTTGCAAATGGCCCAACCTTGCACGACTTGATTCTTTCGCCATGGATCTTGTTGATACCATCTGGTGATTGACTCACCAAAAGGAAAGAATGCTCGAATTCAAATTCAAACCCAAACGATTCTCGTATATGGTGCCAAATGTTGACGATCAATCTTTGGATGGCCTTTAATAGGTGGGCCTGGCTTGAAATGAAAGAAACACCCGTTAGAAATGGCGTCAGAATTATTTCTGTCGAATCCTCTTCGACGGTCAAGTTAGGGATCAGATGAGGTAACACCCAAGGAAGAATGTACGATTAGGGTCGAGTTCTATAATGCGTACTTTGCATATCCGTTTGTAGGACTTTAATATGATTATGAGAACACATGGATAACAGGTTACATGAAGACCGTTATGGCCATATCTTTGAAGATTCTTTATGTGGTCCACACGCCGTGTCTTATACTTGCTAGGCCTGGTCGGCATAGGAGATGAGCAGTCTACGGATGATCACGTGACTGGTCAGCCAAATGGGCACATGGTTGGCATAGAGGAGGAGCAGTCTATGGCTGATCAACTGACTGGTCAACTAAACGGGAATTAAATCGAGCTTTTCCACATCGGGGGAGAACACTGTGCAAGACCTCACTCTCGTTGGTCAGTCAAACCTCTCTACTAATTAGCCAGACATTCCCTCTCTACCCTGTAAGAGTGAGTTAGGCTGTGGTTTAACTTGGACTGCACCGAGTTTCGGCCCTTATCCTTTATATTACTATTACGCTTGAAATAATGTTCACTCAAATAATTGAATAGCATAAATTTACATGTTAAATAAAAACATTAACAAAAAGTAATAAATTTTATAATATGTCAATAATTATAAAATTAGAGCACCAATTGAACTCTTTAAAAGCATTAAGCCCTCATTTGGCAATCAGCTTAAAATCGTATTTTTTGTCAGTTTGCTTAAAATTAAAAAAGCCAAAAAATCTCTTTGAAAATCCAAAGGCTTTTAGTCTTTTGATATTTTTTCTTTTTTACATAAAATAATTTTATATATTTTTTAAAAATGTCGTAACTTTTACTATACATATCCATTTTTTATAAAAATTATATTTTTAAAATCTTATCGTCAAAATATATAAAACAAGATTTATATTGAATATAGAGTTATATATAAATAAAATTCAAAAAATTTTAATAACTTTTTTATGATTTAAAATTTTTTTAGCTTAAAGCCACTATAAACCAAAGTTTTTAACTTAAAATAACTTCAAATAAAACACCTGACTTAAAATTATGTTGCCAAATAAAACCTAAATAATTGAGCAACAAATACATAAAATTACTAATTTAAGTAGATAAAATTTAAAATAGTAAGCCCGTCTGATTTTTCTGGTCAAGTTTGACCATTTATTTCTCACAACAAACATGGGCTTGGAGTCTTGCGTCAAATCCTCCACACCCAATCAAATGAACTCTATTTTTAAGAGTAATCCCCACGTAATTGATTTTGCTAATGTGTACTCACCGAATTCAGATTTTGAATACATTATTATTATTATTATTATTAGTATTATTATTTATTTTTTATACATATGATGAGTTCCATATAATTATGAGATTCACTTTATATGAGAAAAATATGTTTAAATTGATAGCCAAATTTATGAACCTAGTATTTTTCCACATAATTATATGATTCATGGAGTCTGCAATCCCTATAAATACCATAGGGTGTTTTTTTAGCTTATTTTTAAAATTTTAATTTATAATTTTACAAAAAAACTTAAATAATAAATAATGGCACTTTTAATTTTTTGCTTATAATTTATAATTCTAAATCAACAAATACATTCTTTACTACTTGAAATTATAAATTTATAACTTTAATAAATACTAATAATTTTAATTTAAATTATAATAATATATTTCTAACCAAATCAAATCAAACCAAATTAAGTCTTTGTTTCAATTAATTAAAGTTGACTATATAAATTCTTTTATCATTCTCTTTTGTTAAAGTTCACATCTTCAGTTAGTTTTAATATTATTTTTTAATGCAATATTCTATGTCAATTTAGGGCCACCGACCCTTAGGATTTTCATTATCTATAATCTTATCATTTTTTTTACTATTACATTAACTAGCCTATGTATGTCCAAATCATCTTAATTTGCTTTCTTTCAACTTATCCTTAATTGTTGCGATTTCTATTATTTTACAAACCTTTTTACTCATAATTTTATTTTTTCTAGTCTTATTACAGCCCCACCTTAACATTCTAATTTAAGTAATATTCATCTTATTTATATAATTTTTCTGCCCAATCTAATATTCTGTCTCATATAAATTCTTTGATCTAATAGCTATCATATAATTTTTTTTAGTCTTGTAGGTATCCGCCGATCATATAAAATACCAAAAGTACTCTTTTACTTGAATTCAGTAACTTTAATTTTATAATTCACATCATTACATCATCTCTAACAAACTAAAGCGATAATCTAATTTATTTTTACCGCCTTCAACAGGTCTTTTATCTAACAAGATATTATAGAAAAAGTATTTTCTACCAGCTATATTTAGCTATGGTGATGGTAAAAATAAAAAGTCTGTTGAAGATGGTAAAATGGATTAAATTAGCTATTATAAAAAAATACCTGTTAAAGATGATAAAAATATGTTAAGTTAATTACTTTGGCAAACATGCCTCATATAGAGAACTTGTGGGAGATGCTTTAGTTTAAATAAATAGTAAAAATAAAAATAGTTAACTAAAATAGAAATTATAATTTTTTTTTGGTATTTTGACTAGTTATTTTAAAGAAAAGTGTTAGAGATGCTCTTAATCATCAGCCTACTGTGAACAATTCCCTGTAGGAGGGGGTGCTGTGATACTTGAAGTATTGTATTTTGGATTCCAAAATTTAATCTAAATCGTTTTTCATGTTGTAATTTTTATGTAAATAATTTTTGTAAAAAATTAGGTCAATTGGATATCATTAACTATGTAATCAGAGTATGTTTATTTTGAAAAAATTAATTAACTTAATAATATTTTGAGAATAAATTGGCAAACATATGTATCCGAATCATATGATTACAATATTTGATTGACTTGAGTTTTTATAGAGATTACCTACATAATGATTACAACATAATAAACGATTTAGATTAAATGTTAAGATTCAAAATAAAATAATTTAGCGATCATAGCTTCTCCTCCTGTGAATTACTTACAACAGGACCCCATTCCCCTTAACTATATATTTCTAACCATAATTTATAAATTTATAATAGCAGGTACTTCAAATACTCCCTAAATACAATTCCTAGGAATACTAGGTAACTTTTCCTTAAATGAAGCGGTGTTAATTAGGTATGTTTGGACCCACAAGTACAAGGAAACAGTTAAATCACGTTCACTGTTGGGTCACAGTTAAGTTAAGTCGACTTTGACATGTTCTCACAGTTGATGCTCATTTTGATTACTTTTCCTTTTTATTTCTTGACAAACTTTTCTGCTTCCGGTGTATTTTAGATTTCGTTAAGAAATATGATATAACTTGCATATTTATTTTTATACGATGTTTGAAGCGATCTCTTGTCATATTCTATTTGTGCGATCGATGGATGATGATGTAAAATACGACCACATTACCCGTATACGATAAAAATTTTATAAGCTTATATCAAATTAAATATGGTATTAAAAAATAAAATACTTTCATTTCAGACGATGTATTGGATTGGATGAGAATTTTATTAATTTACTCCAAACTAGGGAAATAATAGAATATGTTTTTAGTTCTCCTTTATAAGATAACATGACTGGATTGAATTGTATAGTCATATGAGATCTAATATTGCTCTTATATAAACCCCAAACACACCCACATGTTATTGAATTAATTGTATAGTTATATCCATTATTCTAATAATGCATGCTCTTATCATAACCCCAAGCACACCCCGTGTGTTTGTTGTTGTTGAAATTTGTTAGAGATCTCAATCTCATTCGGTTGAAATTTTATATTGACAAAATATATATCTTATTCCATAATATTTTGATACTTACTCTTTTGAAAATTGAGTTATACTTTGTAATGTAACAAACAATATGGGCAGCAGAAATAGCTAAAATAATGCAACAGCTCGACAGATCGCTCGAGCGGTCAAGAATACCTCTTGATTTATTTGTCTCTTCAAGAAAATACTACAAATTGACCATTTGATCGGTCTGCATCGTGAAGCAACTTTAAATTACTTCAAGAGTCTCGTAAAACAAGAGAAGGAGACGGCCATGATTTTTATAGTTGAACCTTTTAAGACAAAAAACTTCTTCAGTCGTCGTGCATTTTCAAGAAGAAGATTTCCTAGAGATTTATTCAACCATTGCTTCATGATCACATAGATTTAGGGACTTCAGAATTATTATCATCCAGCACTTTATTCTCATCTTTTAACAAGTTCGTGGTGTCTCTTTGATAGATTCTTAAGAGTTGAAGTCCGTTGTGAATTCCGACGGTAATTAAGCACAATTTGGTGTACGTAAATTCAGTAAGAGTAAACTTACATCCGTAGATTATGGATTCAACGGTGGTTTGCAAGATTTCTTATAATAGTGTTTCATTTATTTAGACCTGAATTTGTTCCGTGATTTTTACTTGAGTTGAGATTTTTCATGTAAAAAATTATGTGCCTTGTGTGAATGTGTTTTATTTTTGTCATGTGGTTGTTCTTTATTTGTTTGCGTCGTTTAGTTTCATATATTGATTAGTGTAAATCAATCTTTAAACCAAATTTTTTAAAATTATAAATTTATAAATTGTAACTAAAAAGATATGATTATCACCTTGATTGGTAATTATTTTAAAAATTATTTTTTACAGCCCAAAAGTTTGTTTATATTGAAAGTAATTTTTTAGCTTTTAAGCTATTTTTGTAAGTTAACTGATTAGTTAAAAAGCTTTTTTGTTGTTTTACTTTTTATCTAGATTGGATGATATTATATTTCTATATAATTTATTATAATAACAATTATATATAGTTGATAATGATAGCAAATAAATTATCAAAAATAGATATTATTAAATTTTAAAATAAAAATTTAAAATTTATCGATTTTTTTGTTGAAATTTTTAACTTTTTTTGCCAAATAATCTGGATTGACTTCTAAAATTTTCTAGACAAAAAGTAAAAAAAAAAAAAAAAAAGCACCACACAATCAACGTGTAGACATCCAATTTGTATGTACTATATATACATATAATTTAGTATATATCTATTCGCACACACAATGAACGCGTCGATAGCTGAAGGGCACGTGTTGAAATGTATATAGCTAATTTATAAACTGGTCCGTCTTGCTTAAACTAATATATGCAACGTGGATAATGATTGTAACGTGCAGGAAAGGCAGCTCACACAACTCAGGAAACACCAAATTAACAAGAGGGAGAAGATACGGATAAGGTGTTTATTGGGTAAATGCAAGACTTCTAATTACCCATAGGCCTTGTTTGTTTGTTTGTCTGATTAATTGGGATTGGATTGCATTAAAATTTTTAGTGTAATTGATCGGTTAATTATTTATTTTTTTAACTAAAAATTAGTGTAGTGTAGTGCTTTTGTTTATTTTTTCAACTAAGAATTAGTATAATGCAATCTCGTTATTCATTTATATGACTAATCTTTCGTATTGAACTATTTTTATATATTAGATAATTTATACATTTTTATATATTAGATAATTTATACAGTATATAGACCATATTTTTATTGAGGGGCTAAAAGTTCGAATTGGATAATTAGTTCCAAGTAGGTTATTTTGTTTTCTATGTTTGTATTGAAAGACCAAAAAGCCGAATTAAAAATTATGTCCCTCATTTTCCCTTACATAAAAGATCAATTAGTGAAAAGGATCGAGAATGTAGAATAGTTAGTGAGGAAACTAAAAGGATTAGTTAGTGTATTCATTTTTTATTTTTTTATCCTCCAAAAGAAACATGCTCGTAAGGACTAAAACTTTTGAATTATTTTTTATGTTTTACAATAGTTAAAACTATATATTTTATTATTTAGTTATGATTAATACAATTCAACCCCACATCGTATAACTAGTACAATTCATTTTCATATCTACCAGGATGTGGGAATCAGCTGCAAACAACTCACAGCAATTATGCACAAATGAGGTGAACTTGGATATTCACAATTTGATCGGCACCATTTATTTCTTGAACATGTTGATTATTAAATTTTTGTAAAAAAATAAAAAACAAGTTAATCGGACTTCATTATCGATATGTTCAGGGTATGTTTATCTTGAAAGAATAAAGTGAATTATAAAATTTTGAGAATAAATTGTAAAACAAATGTATCCATAGATCATGTGGCTAATAATATTCGATGAACCTAATTCTTCGTATAAATTATTTATTTTCCAATTCAAAAAAATAAATAATTTCGATCAAATTGTGAAATTTCAAGTTGAACTTATTTTATGCTCACGGCAACCCTACTTCGAGTTGGTACCCTGGATTCATATCTATCCACGTGCTATAATATACAGATGCGTATAGAAAGAAAAATTAGAAGACATATGATGGGCTTGACTTTGACCATTACAAGAAATGCATACCTTATTGAATGAATATTAGATCGACCGACACGAAACACTTTTTCAACACCAACGCCCAGTCCCCCACCATATTCTGCCTTTGACGAATATCCATTCATTTATAGTTTATAAATATAATAAAATAT
>JAOTRH010117171.1:0-14994 GCA_034768845.1 Heliamphora exappendiculata
TCTTATATGGGTCTATATTTTCGGTGAGTTGGATAGCGGTATTATTTATATAAAAAATATTAATTATTGATGAAATCCACGTCCCGAAAGATCGGGATTGATGATACCCCCTTAAGGAAGCTGATAAGTTTTGACCGAGCCAAACCTTACAGGTGAATTTAATTATCCGGCGGTCAAATAATTTAAGCGAAATGACTTAAGAAATATCAAGATGCCGATTAAATTAAATTATCAGTAATTAAATTTAATTGGCATGTATCGGGAATCTTAACGTAGAGAGAAATAGTAAGCATTTAATAATAGGTGCTCAATGCAATAAGGTCTTGAGATTATAGGTCAAAATGCAATTATAGTTCTTTAGTGGTGTGAACTGTAATTCGGTATTTTATAGAAATTACAAAAACCGTTGTGTCTTTTCATAATTGCAAAAATCGCTAGTTGGTATCTGTATTCCATTGAAAGTCTTACTCATAATTACTCTCCAGGTCCCTACTGTAACCTTATATATATGCGGGTAGGCTGAACCAATTTTATGTTGATATATCATAATTTGTCTTTCAAGATTAAATATATTTGGGTTTCGCCGGTACGAGTTCTCGATAGTCCATAGCCTACACTACGTTTGAGTATCGCGTAAGGGAATACAGTAGAAGATCTAACATGAGCTTCAACTCGGAATCAAGTTGTAGTTGAAGAATTGATCGATAAAAGGTATTCTTCTAAATTAATTTTGGTTGCACGGATTTTATTTTTGATCATTCGACGTCAAAAGTTTTATCTAGAGCCCATTTTAGCATTTTCCCATCCAGTTATTTTTTACCGAAAATCATTTTACAAAAATAATGAGCTTGACAGTATTGCCTCCAACACTTACACGACATAATTCAAACTTCTCTAGACTAGCTCATAGCTGACCTACCTATTCGAGTATTGAGGAACGAGAGTTATACCGCAAATAGGAAAATAGAAAACCTGAGACAACCCCAAGCTCAAGATTTTGACTTGCCATGCAAAAGAGGAAGCACGTCCATACGTGTCGATACTCATACCGACCCTTCTCCTTAAAATGTTAGAAATTCTAACCAAAGCCGTAATAGTCACTTATTTCCTAGCCCTGCTACTACAACTTGTGAGTATCTCCAACGCATTCCGTGTCTCGATGCTGAGAAAATATTGGCCTAATCATGTCCACACTTTCAACTGGGAAGAGCTCTACGTCAACAAAGAAGCTACGCTTGAAGATGTACTAATCAAGATAATCGATTAGTACGATCAAGAGTCGATACCCATTACCACGATTAGACGACCTTTTTTATCAACCCCAAGGGGAAGAAACTATAACAACCAACGGTAGAGGTAGAACTATGAAGATCAAGCAAGATGACTTTAACCATGAACGAGTGGTTTGAAAAAGGCGATGCAGCCTAACCAACAAAGGAGCGATGGACGGAATGTACGCACTTCACGAGAAAGAAGAGAGGATTCGTCGATGATCGAATGTACGCTTATATCTGCAAACTCTGGGATATACGCTAGCCTAGATACGTTACATCATTACAGAAAAAGGGAATGCTTGTAGGAAAAGGCTTTTACACTAATGCTAGTCTATAACTCCGCACCATAGTAATACGATGTAATCTTCGAAAGTTGTGTAGTAGTCGGTACAAGATTTTAGTATAATGAAACAACCATTACTCAAGGTTGCTGAATGTATAAGTCCGACCATGTCCACACCCTCAACCGAGAACGACTCGAGTGAACAACGATGCAACTTTGAGGAGAGCTCAATAAAGATCCAAAAGAAGGTACTCCAGAAGAAAACCAATTCTGTTGATACAAGCCATATAGTAGCGCCGCAGAAGTAAGAAAGTCAACTTGAAGACGTGAAAGCGTAACACTAGTAAATCATCCCCAACCTTTTGTTAGAGTTGTATACTAAAAATCATATTTTTAATATTTATTTTTATTTTTAATAAAATTAATTTGTCCATTTTATGAAAATCTTAATGAACAATGTATGCAATATCATTTCTTTAATATTATGCATGGATATCCTATATTCTGTATAGTATTTAATCTGGTGTGTAGAATACGGCTTACACACATAAAATCAAATTTTAGGTTTTTGCAGAATATAAGTTTTATATTAACAGTTTAGATGAAAATAGACATATCATCGGTACGACTGTAATACAGAGTTTTAGTATGCCTGTTTTGGTTACGGAAAATAAATAATAGCATCGTCAATTGTCCTGAGTCACTGAGCTAGTACACTTTGTGTGTATTAAATGAGACACATTGGAGTAATTAATTTTATACAGACTATACAAATTAATTCATATCCCAAGATTATTATGAATAGTGTTTATACTCTTAATCTTGAAATAATTATTAATTTGCATATATTTAATATTCGTTGTTTTGATTTATTAGAGGGTGTGATCTTATATGAGTCTATATTTTTGATGAATTGGATAACGGTATTATTTATATTGTGAATATTAATTATTGAAGGAATTCACGTCTCGATTGATCGAGATTAACAATACCCCCTTAACGAAGCTTATAAATTTTGACTTGGCCAAACCCTGTAGGTGGATTTGATTATTCGGCGGTCAAATAAGTTAAGCGGAATGACTTGAGGAATTTAAAGATACCAATTAAATTAAATTGTTAGTAATTAAATTTAATTGGTGAGAATCGATAATCTTAACGTGGGGAGATGAGTTAAGTATTTAATAACAGGAGCTCAATGCAGGATGGTTTTGAGATTATGGATCATAGTGCAATTATAGTTCTTTAGCGGTGTGAACTGTAATTTAGTATTTTATGAAAATTGTAAAAATTACTACAAAGTTTTCATAATAACAGATACCGCTGTGAAGCTTGCTTAATTGCAGAAACTACTAGATGGGTATCTATGTCACACTAAAAGTTTGATTCATAATTACTTCACTGGTCTCTATTATAGTTCTATAAATATGCGGGTAGACTGAACCAAACTCATAACTTTTCTTCAAGACTAAAGCTATCCAGGTTCTGCCGGTATGAGTTCTTGATAGATTGTAACCCACACTACATTCGAGAATCGTATAAGGAAATACAATAGAAGGTCTGACAGGAGTTTTAACTCGGAATCAAAATCGTAGTTAAAGAATCGACCGGTAAAAATGTATTCTTCTAAATTAACTATGGTTTCACGGGTTTTAATTTTGATCGTTTGACGTCAAAAGTTTTATCTAGAATCCATTTCGGCGTTTACCCGTCCATTTTTTTTTACTGAAAATCGTTTACAAAAATAATGATCTTGGCAGTTTTGCCTCCAACAATTAATATCAGAGTCGTTTTATTTTTTATTTACGAATTATCAAGACCGCGTAGATTTAGAACTGTGCTAACTTTATTTTGCAAGCATTCTAATCCCGATTTTATAATCATCATTTATTTCATGTTTGATTAAATAGTTTGGATGATGATTTAATTTTTTAATCACGATATTTGATCGTGATAGATTAAGTTTTTTTTAGAATCGAAGGTGAGCCTACGGGACATAGGTATCAATGTAATAACAGCTTTTGTTTTTAAATATCTGTTTAGAATATTTTAAGTATGGATTGAATATCCAAAAACACGAAGAACAGGCAGCAACACCGGCAGTGGTTTCGGGAGTTACAGGCCACAGATCGCGATGGTTTTTCCATGATTTTTTGACTTATTTTACAGCATTTTTTTTGTAATTCTTAGGCTTAAAAATAGTATTAAAAAATGTCCCAAAAACATGAAAAAAAACTAGATTAAAAAATAGCCCGCTGGCCGCACCACCAGCGGCAGTTTGGCAGCATTTTTCAATAGTTGTTTTCGATATTTTTGAATAAGTTTTTTGGTATAACATAGCAGTAAAATACCACTGAAAAAATAGTCCAAAATTGGGAAAAACAGCATAAAAAATAGTGCAAAACTAGGCGGCAAATGGCGCTAGTGGCGGCGCTGTTCAGGGTTATTTTTTGGGACTAGTTTCGAGGCGTTCTTTGAAGCAACAGGTTGCTGGATATTTGAGCTATTTTTTCAGAAAAAACGGGAGCAAAAAAAACACCGAAAAAAGCCCAAATGGGCGGCTGTTAGGGGCGGCGATGACTTTTAGGGCTATTTTTTGGCCGTTTTTGAAACTATTTTCGAACTGATTTTTTGACAGAAAAATATTACTTTTTAAGAGTTTTTTTTGGTATAAAGAGCGTAAAAAATGGAGCACCGACATGGCAGCAAAAGCCGCCTGAAGGTGGCGGCACAAGAGGGCAGGGGCATGGTGGCCGACGGTGGTGGGCAGTCCCGAGTTGTCTTGGCTCGATATTTCTGATGTGTTTTGATACTGATATGATATATCTGCACATATCGAAGTGTATCAAAGAATCCTGATGCAATCGGAATACAAGAAGATGACAGGAACGAGGATTATTACATCTTTTCTTCAACAGGAGTTTGAAACTCACCAGAGTTTTTATTTGATCATAAAATCGGGATATATACATATCGTGCATATCTATTCATATCAACTGCATAGATGATGTATATCTATTTTATTTATCCTGTTATTTTAATTAATTCAGAAAATTCAGTTTTAATTAAAATATTTTGTAATGGAAAATAAAATTAAATTTTTTTTAATTAGAGTTTTTAATTAAATAAAAAAATTAGATATTTTATTTTTTACAAAATATCACGTTTAAGATGATTTTTTTATAAAATCAGATATCTTAAAAAATCGTGAAAATTAATTTCAGATTTTGAATTAATTAAATGAAAAAATATTTAATATAAATAAATTATTTTTTTTTTAAATGTGTAACGGAAAATAAAATAATTAAATACTTTTAATCACTGCCTTAGCTGAAAAGGTGAAGAAAAAATTGTACATTTATTAAATTTTATTTATTGCGCATTAAAATATAAAAAGATGATTTGGCAAACGAGAATCTTTGAAATCGTGTACATAAAAAGATATTTAATTCTTTCGGATCGTGTAATTTTTTTAATTAATAAATTTATTTTAATTAAACAAATTTTTAGAACCTTTAAAAATGTTCTAAAAATCTAAGTGGGAGAGAAAATTTATTCACAGATAAATCTCGCCATCTCATCACCAGTTTGTAGGCGATGTAATTAAATCTTGTCTGTTGGCAGTAAAGCCTTCCTCCTCATCAGACAGATTAATTACGGTATCGCCAGTACAAATCTCCTGTAGAGATAATTCTAGATAATTGTTAATGTGGATCACTTCTCCAGCTGAAGGGTTTATTACGAAGCGATTAATTTGAAATTAGGTGATGGTTAACACTTAACTGTATATAATAGTATCATCTCCATCTGAGTCAGTGCTATTATATATTGGACCGAAACTATGTCAGCTATTTAATTTTACTTGATATGGTCAGTTGCCTATATTGTAAAATTAATAGGGATTGGCCTGTCTGGATATACAATGGATAGTAGACGTTTTTTCATCCAGGCATGCTATTCACATGGTTCTAGAAAGCTGGCAAATTTTTTTTAAAATGGTAGAGGGAACAAAATTAAGATAAATTCAAAATTTTACTCGTCATAATTAACGATATTTTTTAATTATGTGATTCTCAGGATTAAAATGGCTTTCAATCCACTCGCTTGAATACTCAAAGAAAACAAAATTACGGGACCGAATTATGTTGACTGGAAAAGAAACTTGGACATTGTATTAACTGCTGAGGATTACAAATTTGTATTAACTGAGATATGTCCACTAGTACCTAATGTGGGGGCGACCGAATAAGAAACCTAGGCCCATCAGAAGTGGCAGAAAGCTAATCAGATAGCTCGCTGTTACATTTTGGCTTCAATGTCAAATGTTTTGTAGTATCAGCATCAGTCTATGCCTAGTGCCTATGACATGATTATGAACCTCAAAAAAATATTTGGGAATCAAAATCGTGATGTTAGGCAGGTGGCCATGAAATCTCTAATGAATGCAAACATGGCTTAAAGCACCCTAGTTAGGAATCATGTTCTGAAGATGATTAGTCTTTTGAATGAACTGGAGATCCTTGGAGCCGAAATTGACGAAAAAACCTAGGTCGATATAATACTCCAGTCATTGCCTAAAAGTTTTAAGCAATTCTGCCTGAATTATACCATGAACAAGCTCAGCTTTTCATTTGCAGAACTTCTTAAGGAGCTTTAAGCAGCTGAAGGTGTTCTTAGGAAGCCAGGTTTTGTGTATGTGGCTGAGAAAGGTTCTTCCTCTAAGTTGAAAGGCAAGAAGAAGAAAAAAGTTCAGACCTAGGAAGACATAGCTCCAAAAGCAATTAAGGGACCAAAAGCTGGTGTGAAGAAGCTGAGAGGCAAGTGCTACCACTGTAACCAATTTGGGCATTGGAAAAAGCAGTGTTCGATTTTTCTCAGTAAGCAGAACAAACCAGGTAATATCTATTCACTGGTGGTTGAAACATGTTTAGCAGTGTTATCTACCAGAACTTGGTGTGTAGATACGGGAGCCACTAATATGGTTGTAATTCTTTGTAGAGATTCTAAGAAACCAGGCAGCTCATTGATGAAAAATATACTGACATATAGGCAATAATACAAGGGTGACAATAGTTGCAGTAGGAGATGTCACTCTCAGCTTTAGTATAGATAGAATACTACTTCTAAAAGATTGTCTTTATGTACCTTTAATTAAAAGAAATTTAATTCCAGTCACAAGTTTAATAAATGACAAATATTCTGTTTATTTTGATAGCTCTGTCATTGTGAAGAAAAATAAATATTTTATTTATTATGGTACATTGGTGGATGATCTGTATATCGTATCTCCTATCCCTCCTATACTGCAACTAACTGAATTGAATAATACATCAAATTTACCAAATAAGAGAAATTTTCCATATTTAATGAACCAAATATTTTTTTGACGGTTACGCTTGGGTCATATTAATCTAAAAAGAATAAATAGACTGGTAGCAGATGAATATTTGAGTTCATTGGAAGTGGAGGAACTTCCAATCTATGAATCTTGCTTAGAGAGTAAGATGACCAATAGGCTCTTTTCGGCCAAAGACTATAGAGCTAAAGAACCGTTGGAATTGGTTCACTCTGATGTGTATGGTCATATGATAATCCGGACTAGAGGTGACTTTGAGTACTTTGTCAGTTTCATTAATGACTACTCAAGGTATTGACACATTTACCCAATGCACCGTAAGTCTGAATGCCTTGAAAAATTTTAAAAATTCGAGGCAGAGACGGAGAAGCATCTGGATAAAAGTATCAAATCACTATGATCCGACCGTGGTGGGGTATATACCTATTTAGAGAGTTTAGGGACCACTTGTCATCAGAAGAAATTATATTCCAGTTGACTGCACTTGGTACACCGCAGTAGAATAGTGTAGCAGAAAGAAAGAATAGAACTCTTATAGATATTGTAAGGTCCATGATGAGTTACTCAAGTTTACCAGATTCATTTTAGGGACTCGCATTAGAGACAGCGGCTTACATTCTGAACTTGGTACATTCTAAGTCAGTACCTTCTACTCCCAGAGAATTGTGGTCCGGGCGTAAGCCTAGTCTGAAACACATTCAGATTTAGGGATGTCCAGCACATGTGCTAAAATGAAATGCGGGTAAATTG
The DNA here is from genome assembly GCA_034768845.1 of Heliamphora exappendiculata. Taxonomy (NCBI): domain Eukaryota; kingdom Viridiplantae; phylum Streptophyta; class Magnoliopsida; order Ericales; family Sarraceniaceae; genus Heliamphora; species Heliamphora exappendiculata. The sequence continues at coordinate 7,661 of JAOTRH010117171.1, forward strand.
AAACCAATGATAGAAGTCTATTTCTTTGTGGGGTATCCCAAGAGAACGAATGGTGGTCTATTTTATAATTCTAAGGATTAGAAGGTCATTGTTAACACCAATGCTCCATTCTTGGAGGAGAATATTATTATGGACCACAGGCCCAAAAATAATATTGTTCTGAAAAAAATGAGAAGAAATACTAGTAGAACAGAAGAGGAACCGCAAGTCACTGATATCCTATTACCTCGTCGTAGTGGGAGGATTATCGAGACAGGTGCTAATCATGAACATGGTGCTAATGCACAGGGTTCAGATTCTGCTTGTTACTACTAGTATACAGACACAGGTAGTGTCTCATCGTAGTGGGAGGGTTGTTCATCAACCTGATCAGTATATGTTCTTAGGAGAGTCTTTTGACAGGATCCCAGTAGAACTAGATACCGAACCCCGTAACTACAATGATGCATTTCAAGATAAAGATGCAAATCTTTGGCAAAATGCTATAAATTTTGATATGGAATCTATGTATCCCAATCAAGTCTGGGAACTTGTAGAACCACCCAAACGGATAAAACCCATTAGATGTAAGTGGATCTACAAGAGAAAGAGAGGAGCAGACAGGAAGGTTAAAACTTTTAAAGCTAAACTTGTTACAAAAGGGTTCACTCAGAAAGAATGAATCGATTATGAGAAAACCTTTTCGCCGGTAGTCATGCTTAAGTCTACCCAGATTCTCTTATCTATTGCTCCTCATTTCGATTACGAAATCTGGCAAATTGATGTCAAGACAGTTTTCCTTAATAGAAGTCTTAACGAGTGTATCTATATGATACAATCAAGCGGTTTCATAGCAAAGGGCCAGAAGCACATGTTGTGTAAGTTTAAGAGATCTATCTATAGATTTAAGCAGGCATCGAGGTCTTGAAATACTCGATTTGATCAAGTCATAAAGTCTTATGGTTTTGTTTAGAGTTTAGATGAGTCTTGTGTGTACAAGAAGCATGACGGAAGCATGGTGATCTTCCTAGTACTTCATGTAGATGATATCTTACTCATCGAAAATGATGTGGGGACATTATCTACGATTTAAGTATGATTATCTAGAAAGTTCGATATAAAGGACTTAGGAGAAGCCAGTCACACTCTTGGGATCAAGTTTGTGCGAGATCAAAAATAAAGGATGTTGAGCTTATCACAAGCAAAGTATATCGATGATATCCTTGCTCGTTTTAGCATGTAGGATTTCAAAAAGGAATCTCTCTCTTTCAAGCACGGAATCACTCTATCTAAGGATCAATATCCTAAGACACCTGATGAGATAGAGAAGATGAAGGCGATTCCTTATGCTTCGACAGTAGAAAGCCTAATGTATGCTATACTTTGCACTAGATCGGACATCTACTTTGTCGTTGACATAGTTAGCAAATATCAAGCAAACCCAGGGCAAGAGCATTGGACTGCAGTAAGGAATATAATCAAGTACCTGAAAAGTACTAAGGATTATATGTTGGTTTACCAGGCAGATAGTCTAGTCCATTTGGGGTACACATACTCAAATTTCCAGTCTGACAACGATTTTTACAATTTTACCTCTGGATATGTATTTACCTTAGGAGGTGGAGCTACAAGTTGGAGGGGTATCAAACAGTCCTGCATTGCTAATTGCACCATGGAGGTCGGGTACATGGCAGCTTCTAAAGCAGCCACGGAGGCCGTTTGGCTCAGAAACTTCATGTTGGATCTAAACGTGGTCCCTTCAATTCAGTCGAATATTATACTTTATTGTGATAATAGTGGAGCGGTTGCAAACTCGAAAGAACCAAGAGCCCACAAGAAAAGAAGGCACATTGAGCATAAGTATACCTAATACGAGAAATTGTACAGAATGGTGATGTTGCTGCAATCAAGATTACATTAGGAGACAATCTTGCAGATTCTTTTACAAAGAGCTTATCGGCTAAGATTTTTGATAGTCATGTAGAAGGCATGTGAGTCAGATGTATGATAGTATGATTTTGAGTATAAGTGGGAGATTGTTAGGGTTGTATACTGAAAATCATATTTTTAGTATTTAATTTTATTTTTAATAAAATTAATTTATCCATTTTACGAGAATCTTAATGAGCAATGTATGTAATATCATTTTTTTATTGTTATGCATAGATGTCCTATATTTCTATACAGTATTTAATCTGGTGTGTATAGTACGGTTTACACACGAATTTTAGGTTCTTGCAGAATATAAGTTTTATATTCACAGTTTAGATGGAAATGGGCATACTATCGGTACGACTATAACACTGAGTTTTAGTAGGTCTATCTTAGTTACGGAGAACATATAATAGTATCGTCTATTATTCCAACTCTCTGTGCTAATACATTTTATGTGTATTGAACGGGACACATTAGGGTAATTAATTTTATACTGACTATATAAATTAATTCACACCCCAATATTATTATGAATAGTACTTATACTGTTAAGTATGAAATAATTATTGATTTACATATATTTAATATTCGTAATTTTGATTTATTATATGGTGCGATCTTATATGGGTGTATACCCCCGGTGAGTTGGATAACGGTATGATTTATATGGTGAATATTAATAATTGACAGAATCTACATTTTGAATAATCGGGAATAACGATACCCACTTAAGGAAGCTTATAAGTTTTGATCGGGCCAAACCCAGCAAGTGAATATAATTATCCGGCGGTCAAATAAGTTAAGCGGGAGGGCTTAAGAAATTTAAAGATGCCGATGAAATTAAATTGTCAGTAATCAAATTTAATTGGTAAGTATATGAAATATTAATGTGAGGAGATAAGTTAAGCATTTAATAACAGAATCTCCTCAATGCAAGATGTAAGAAGATGAGTTAAGCATTTAATAACAGAAGCTCAATGCAAGAGTCGTACCGGTGGTATGCCCATTTTCATCTAAATTATGAACATAAAACTTATATTCTGTAAGAACTTAAAAGTTGATTTTTTGTGTGTAAGCTGTACTCTACACACCAGATTAAATACTTTACAGAAATATAGGACATCTATGCATAATATTAAAAAAATAAATATGCATACATTACTCATAAAGATTATCATAAAATAAATAAATTAATTTTGTTAAAAATAAAATTAAATACTAAAAATTAGATTTTCAGTATACAACCCTGACAATCTCCCACTTATAGTCAAAATTATGTTGTCATACATCTGACTCACATGCCTTCTACATGACTATCAAAAGTCTTAGCCGGTAAGTTCTTTGTAAAAGGATCTGCAAGATTGTCTCCTGATGCAATCTTAGTCATAGCAACAGCACCCTACTGTACAATTTCTCGTACCAGGTGATACTTGTGCTCAATGTGCTTTATTTTCTTGTGGTCTCTTGGTTCTTTCAAGTTTGCAACTGCTCTACTATTATGACAATAAAGTGTAATAGTCGACTGAATTGAAGAGACCATGTTTAGATCCAACAGGAAGTTCCTGAGCTAAACGGCCTCCTTGGCTGCTTTAGAAGCTGCCACGTACCCGACCTCCATGGTGCAATTAGCAATGCAGGACTGCTCTATACTCCTCTAAATTATAGCTCCGCCTCCTAAGGTAAATACATATCCTGGGGTAAACTTGCGAGAATCGTTGTCAGACTGGAAAACTGAGTCTATGTACCCCAAAGGTACTAGACTGTCTGTTTGGTAAACCAACATATAATCCTTAGTACTTTTCAGGCACTTGATTATATTCTTTACCGCAGTTCAATGCTCCTGCCCTGGGTTTGACTGATATCTGCTAACCATGCCAACGGCAAAACAGATGTCGGGTCTAGTGCAAAGCATAGCATACATGAGGCTTCCTACTGTCGAAGCATAAGGAACTGCCTTCATCCTCTCTATCTCATCAACTGTCTTAGGACACTGATCCTTGGATAGATTGATTCCATGCCTGAAAGGGAAAAACCCTTTCTTGAAATCCTGCATGCTAAAACAAGCAAAGATATCATCGATATACTTTGCTTGTGATAAGCCCAACGTCCTTTGTTTCCGATCTCGCACAAATTTGATCCTAAGGATGTGACTAGCTTCTCCCAAGTCCTTCACATCGAACTGCCCAAATAATCATACTTTAACCGTAGACAATACCCTTACATCATTTTTTATGAGCAAGATATCGTCTACATAAAGTATTTGGAAGATTACCACGCTTCCGTTACGTTTCTTATACACACAGGACTCATCTGGACATTGATCAAAACCATAAGACTTTATAGCTTGATAAAACTGAGTGTTCCAAGACCTCGATACCAACTTAATTTCATAAATGAATCTCTTAAGCTTACACAACATGTGTTCTTGACCCTTTGCAATGAATCCGTCTAGTTATATCATATAGATACACTCGTCAAGATTTCTGTTAAGGAAAGCTGTCTTGACGCCCATTTATCATATTTCGTAATCGAAATGAGCAGCAATGGATAAGAAAATTCGGATATACTTAAGCATAGCTATCGACGAAAAGGTTTTCTCATAATCGATCCCTTCTTTCTGAGTGAACCCTTTAGTAACAAGCCTAGCGTTGAAGGTTTCAACCTTCCTGTTTGCTCCTCTCTTTTTCTTGTAGATCTACTTGCATCCAATGGGTTTTATCCCTTCGGGTGGTTCTACATGTTCCCAGACCTGGTTGGAATACATAGATTTTATCTATGAATTCATAACCCTTTGCCAAAGCTCTGCATCTTTGTCTTGTAGTGCTTTGTCATAGTTATAGGGCTCGGTATCCAGTTCTATCAAAATCTTGTCAAACGACTCTCCCAATAGCATATACCAATCAGGTTAATGAAAAACCCTCCCACTATGACGAGGCACTACCTGTGTCTGTCTACTAGCAGTAACAGGCCATGTAGAATCTGAACCCTGTGCATCAGCACCCTGTTCTTGATTTGCACCTATCTCAATAATCCTCCCACTACAACGAGATAATAAAATATCAGTGACTTGTAGTTTCTCTTCCATTCTACTGCTATTTCCTCTCAGTTCTTCCAGAACAATTTTTCTATTAGGCCTGTGATCCATAATATAATAATCTTCCAAAAATTGGGCATTGGTGCTAAAAATGACATTCTAATCCTAAGGATTATAAAATAGACCACCCTTCGTTTTCTTGGGATACTCCACAAAGAAATAGACTTCTGTCCTCGGTTCTAACTTACTTGTGTTTCCTTTTAGCACATGTGCTGGACACCCCCAAATTCGAATGTGATTCAGACTAGGCTTACGCTCGGTTCACAATTCCTTGGGAGTAGAAGGTACTTACTTAGAAGGTACCATGTTCAGAATGTAAGCCGCTGTCTCTAAAGTGAGTCCCCAAAACGAATGTGGTAATCTTGAATAACTCATCATTGACCTTACTATCTCCATAAGAGTCCTATTCATTCTTTCTGCTACACCATTCTGTTGTGGAGTGCCAGGTGCCGTCAACTGGGATGTAATCCCCTCTGATGGCAAGTAGCCCTTAAACTCTCCAAAGAGGAATTTCCCACCACGGTCGGATCGTAATGATTTGATACTTTTACCCAGACGCTTCTCTACCTCCGCCTTGAATTCTTTAAATTTTTCAAAGCATTCAAACTTACGGTGCATCAGGTAAATATATCTATACCTTGAGTAGTCATCAATGAAACTGATGAAGTATTTAAAGCCACCTCAAGGCCGGATTGTCGTAGGACCACATACATCAGAATGAACGAACTCCAACGGTTCTTTAGCTCTATAGCCTTTAGCCGAAAAAAGTCTCTTGGTCATCTTGCCCTCTAAAAAAGATTCACAGACTGAAAGTGCATCCACTTCCAATGAACTCAAAGGTCTATCTGCTACCAGTCTGTTTATCCTTTTTAGATTAATACAACCTAAGCATAAGTACCAAAGAAATATTTGGTTCATTAAAGAAGAAAACTTTCTCTTATATGGTAATATAGATATACTATTCATTTTAGTCAGTTACAGTGTAAGAGAGATTGGAGTAATAATATAAAGATTATCCACCAATGTACCAAAACAGAAAATCCGTTTATTATCCTTAATAACCACTGAATTATTAAAATAAATCAAATATCCATATTTAGCCAATCCAGAAACGGAAACTAAGTTCCTTCTAATGGCAGATACATAAATACAATCTCTCAATATTAAAACCTGATCTCTACCAAAACTGATAGTGACATCTCCTACTGCAACTGCTGTTACCTTTGTATTATTGTCCATATGCAGATAAATTTCTCAATCACTAAGTGTCGGGTTTCCTAAAACCCCTGTAATAAATTACAAACATGATTAGTGGCTCCCGTAGCTACACACCAGGTACCGGTAGATAACACCGCTAAACATGTTTTCACAACCAGTGAACAGAAATTGCCCTATTTGATCTGCCTTTTGACAAATACTGGACATATCTTTTTCTTGTACCAAATATGGTTGCAGTGAAAACATCTGTCTTTCGACTTTTTCACATAAGTTCGTGGCTCACTAACTACCCTAGAAACCGTGTCTCCCTGTTTCTGAACCTTTTTCTTCTTCAAGCCTTTTGACCCCGAGGAACAATATTTTTCTAAAACAGACACATTTTCTAGTATTGAAGGAATACCATTGGTTGTTAAACCTATATCCAATTTGTATTTCCAATCAACAAAATTCGGTCCCGTTAGTGTGTTTTTTTTGAGTATTAAAGCGAGTGGGTTGAAATCTATTTTATTTCTAAGAAACACATAATTAAATAAAATTATTAATTATGACAAGAAAAATTTTGAATTCATTTTAATTTAGTTCCCTCTACTATTTTAAAATAAATTCGACAATAGTCTAGTAATCTGTGAATAGCATGCCACGATGGGTGGACGTCTACTATCCATCATAAGACTAGACAGACCAATTTTTTTTAATTTTACTATCTAAGCAACTGACCATACCAAGTAAATTAAAATAACTGACATAACTTCGTTCCAATATATAATAGCAGTGACTCAGTTGAAGATGATACTATTATATACAGCTAAGTGTTAACCATCACCTAATCCCAAATTAATCGCTTCGTAAAGAACCCTTCAGTTGGAGAAGTGATTCACACTAATAATTATCTAGAATTATCCTTAAATGAGGTTTGTACTGACGATATCACAATTAATCTGTCCGTTGGAGAGGAGGGCTATACTGCCGACACGCGGGATTTAATTGCATCGCCTACAAACTGGTGATGGAGACCGCAAGATTTATCTGTAAATAAATTTCCTCTCCCACTTAGATTTTTAAAATATTTTTTAGGGTTATAAAAATTCGTTTAATTAAAATAAATTTA
>JAOTRH010117182.1:0-14992 GCA_034768845.1 Heliamphora exappendiculata
CTAATTTTTTTATTTCTTATATTTTGTATATTTAGCTATATTATTTCATCAATTATTATTATTTATTTATTATATTATTTATAACTTTTATTAATATTACTCTTTTAAACTTTAAAAATCATACCCGAAATATCTCTGTACTCGCCTCGTTCTCCGCTACTTTCCCGATATTTTTTTTCGTCCCCGCCCCGATCAAATAGGAGACGGGGTTGGGGAAACTAATTCTCGGGCCCGCCCCGCCCCATTGTCATTCCTACTCATCTACGACTGGAGTTTTAATTTTGGAAAGAGCCGAGAGCGGCGAGTCGGCGTCGTTGACTGGAGTAGTGGAGTCTGGAACTGGAAGATCATGAGCGGTCGACAGTGGCAAGTCTGGAAGATCAAATTCAAGAGCGGCGGCGAGCTGCGACCTGCGAGTAAGATCAGGAGCGGTTGGCGGCAGCAACACCGACGAGCAAGAACGCCAGAGAGATGAGGTGAGGGTGTGATAGCGGTGGCGACCGATTAGTAATAAGATGAAGGAGAGGTTCAAAAGGATGAGGTGATGCTAACTTGCTAGGGTTAATGGTTCACGCCTGAAAGTGAAGGCCTAAATATTGGTGAATTTGGTTCATGCATCTCCGTTGGATTATTAGATTGGGACTTGAGCTGAAGTTTTTTAAAAATTTGGTGCTAGAGCTTGGTAGATTGGGCCATGAAATTGGTTCATAATAAAATATATATACACATATATAAAAGTTTAATTTTTTGGGAGTCTTAATTTTTTATCCAAAATTAAGGCCTAAAGCTACGGCTGGCTTTACTGGCTTTAGGCCAGGGCGGGCTCAGGTTGGGAAAATAAACTTTTCAAATTTGAGTCATATTTAAAAGAGGTCTATGAACACAAAAATATGATCTTGCTTTATGAGAGGGATCACGGGGTTGCCTACTTCCACCGAAACTCCTACACCCATTTTCCTGATAAAGTAACTTTCATTATCTATCAATTACTTTACTTCTCTTTTTGGGGATAATGTTCTTACGTAAATGGTTCTATTTCATCATAGTTGGTGAATCGGTGCCGCTTACTTTCTACTGATAAGATGCTGTTAGCTGCGATACCCGACTTAATCCCCAAATTTTTCTACTTGGTGGCTACAATCATCAAAAAAAATGAAAGCAATTTTGGATAAGTTTTACTAGATTTTTGTAAGTAATGTGCTCACTCTCGGACTTACTGTATTTGTATATTTATGCAGGAATGATTTGGTGGAGTTTATGCAGACGGGAAGAGGTGCGTTTCCGTGTTGGATTGCAACTTTTAAAGATTTTTTCCCCATGGTTGTAAGATTTTGTATGTAGGGACATGAAATTCGGGTTTTTTTTATTAAAATGATGAGACTCTATGTATGGAGGTTTTTTAATGCTCTCAAGTTGAATCAATTATTCATTACTTCTGATGCATTCCACACATTATGGTGTACCTAGACAAAATGCAGTGGTATAACTGATGTTGAGATGCATCTTGAATTTTCACTTCTTTCTGTAGGGAATGAGTAATCACTATGATCCATGCCAATATAGGTTACCATAATTCATGCTTGCTTTCACAGCCTAGATAAGCTTAAAATTGTTGCCAAGGAAGAGTTGGTAAACAAGGCCTTTGAGGATGCATTTCAGTTATCTCGTATATTCGTGTTATATGGACTTTCTGTGGTTTCTTTTATAAATTTTAATGAGATGACTGCAAGATGACGAAGACACTGATAATTCTTCAGAAGCTTCAAAGGAGCAACCTAATGCAGGGTTAGTTAAGTATGAACGTGCATTCTTTTTTTTTTTTACCTTTTCTTTCAAGCTATTAATAAATTATTATGATTAATAACCCATTGCTACGATATGTAATTTTCTACTTCAGTGACATTTACATAACGGTGGTGCTCATGGTAACGGTAATAGTTGTGGGGTATTACGGCCATAATGTAATTGCAACGGCTATTAGAGCCATGATTTTTTTACCTTTCACAACTTTTGGGAAAACTTAATGATGTGCTTATTTTTATTGCAGAACAAGATTTACCGGGTGTCAAAGTGGTTTTTGGTGGATTTTGTTTAGTTTTAAAGATGATACAATGTATGTACTATTTGTTTACACTAGAACTAAGTGCATCTAACCTTCTAACCTTGCTAGCAACTCAAATCTTGTACAACTTGAAGGTTGAACACTCAAAGCATGGAGATTTTAAGATTTTAGTACAAGTTCTGTGTGTCTTTTCTGTGATTTTATTAGTATTAAAAAAGAAACAAGAAAAATGAGAAAAAGTGACATCCCGTACAAAGTATGCTGAAAGCAGAGGCATTGGGTTCTAACAGCCCTAACAGTGTTGGAATGGCACTTTAATGGCATTTATGTATTCTGGTAGCTGTCACATCAGTACCTCGGTCATTACAAGTGGTAATAACTTCTTAACCATTCTCTAACGACTTTACAACATAGGTTGCAGCTGATTTTTAAAACCTTGTTTTCATTGCATAGTTATTTTGATACCTGGAGGTTATGGCTTCGAGGTGTGGAAACAGTCTCTTGTGAATGCAAGGTAAGATTGCGTATTACAGACTCATCGTGGTCCGCCCTCCTCCCTAGACCCCGAATACGCAGGAGCTTCGTGCACCAAGCTGCCATTTTTTAGTTATCCTGGTACCTCAGTTTTTGTTCTCTCGGCTCAAATTAGGATGTGATTTGGACACGATCATAGGGTTGTTAATAATCATGTATACCACGCATCTTCTCGCATCTTTATGGTTTAGACTTTTTGCCTTGTTTGTATATATCTTTGACTAAACTTTTGTAGTTGCTATGTTATTAGTTTCTACTTTCTACCCATAAAAAAACCCTTAGCCTCCTTGTTTTCAATCACTTTACAGTTTAGTTTTCACTTTCTGAGCTGCAGGGAAGAAAGACCTTCTGCATTTGGGTCATTTCTGTTTTACAGATTGCCATTTCTTGCCCTCTCGCAAATATGATAAAAGATTGCAGAGTTTCTTATTTCTGAAATTGATAATAGAAGGTCCTTTTGAGGATAAGGTCTTTTGAACTATCTGGAAGGTAGTAATGGAAAATCTTTTGAAGACTGCCCATTCACAAGATAAATAATTGTTGATGAATTCCTTTTCAATTGGGATGTGGGGTCGATCGGTCTTTTCCGCCAATTATATGTTTTTTTGTCATGTGAAAAAATAAATAAAAGATCTTCTGTTATCAAATATTCCCTTCCTGGAAAATTATGTTTGGAGTGATGTTCCACGTGCATAAATGCCTTTATGTTTGAAATATTTGATTTGTTTATATTTATTTTCAGGAGAAAAGATGATGGTATTGTATCTGTTCATGAACAGTCATGTTTTGGATGCAAAGGATTATTGGAAGATACTCCAGCCTCGTATGAATCCTTGAATGGCTCTCCTCTTAGAACTAGTGGTAGTGGAAAATTGAGTAGAAACATCTTCAAAAAGAGGAAGAGGAAGGGGTGTTTCATTAATCACCAGATTTGTACTCTAAAAGTATGCCACTGACCGCGTGGCATTAATTTCTAATTTTAATTATTTCACGACTGGAATGTTTTCAGTGACTTAAAGCTTCATTACTTGGACATTATATTAGAAAAGGCATGTCTTATACACTGCTAATACACACTGCATTAACTACGAACTCGGAACATTTTGACAAGGGATCATTGACAATTTGTGATTGCTTGAAATTAGGGGTTACTGAGATGTCACTTTTGGTTGTAATATCTAAACAGACTGCTTGGAATGCTGGTTGTTGGTACTTTACCGTGCAATGATACTGAATTAAACAAAAAGAAGATGATCACGTTAATATATTTCTTTGCATCACTCCTTATGCAGAATATATAGCCTAGATGTTGATTCAGAAAAACACGGTTTGGACGAATGATTTCATGATCACGTCATGCCTATAGTTTCCTATATTTTCATTCACTTTGTTTGTGTAGGGCGTGGTATCTGATCTTTATTGTATGCATGCCTACTCGTTGCATGTGCAGGAAAGTCATATTGGAAAGGTGGAGCATCTTGTGGAAGTTAAACAAAAGCATGATGAAGACAAAGCAGCAGCAAGGCTACACTCTTTCAAGTACGTAATTATCTATTCACTGAACACAATCATCGTTGTTTTACGCTCCCTCCCAAACCCTTCCACCATAACAAAACTAAAATTCCTTCTGATACTGACATTGTTTTGTGTTCCGTTTGTCCCAGTGGTAGTCATAGGGTTAAGGAATGGGCGACCTTATCTAATGATAGAACCGAAAGGGTGAAAGTTCTCGAGTCAAAAAGTTCTACAACAAAGGTTTACTCTGGAAATGCTTATTCTTGTTGATTCTATGTGCTATTCTGACATAATATTATGTTAAAGTTAAACCCATGATTTTTGTAATTCAATTTTCATTTTTTCATTCTATAGTTTGTTAAAGACTGAGGTTTTTCCCCCAACAATTCTTCTTTTAAATTTCCTTGAGGGTCCAATCTAATTTACAAGCAGGCCAATGCCCGAAATTTTCTGATCAGCATTTTTTTTAGAAATTCCTTTTAGGACCAAAAACTTGATATGGTAACCCTGAGGTTGTGGGCTCCAACTTGAGAATAACCAAATTGTGAATATAGTGCCAAAGGTTAAATCCTCATCTACTTCACACAGACCCCCCCAAAGGTAAAAATAGCCCACAGCCCTTGGGTCAGCCCAAATCCCACCCAAAGACCGTAGCCCAACCCGAGTCTAAATTAAGGCTGAGTCCGAGCCCAGCTCGAACCCCTTGTGCTGGGCTTAGGCCTAGACATTGCAGCCCATGGATCGGCCCGATGCTTGTTCTAGTCCTCTAACGCAGCTAAAAGCCCGGTTCGAACATACCTGAAAAAAAAGAAGGGCCCAGCCTACAAAACCCGCCTAGGGCCCAACTCGAGGACCGATTTGCAAGGCCCACCCCATTCCCCCCTTTCGTTCTCAACTTTCCTTTGCCCTCCTAGTTTGAGTTTTTCACTTTTTCCTTCCATTATTCTGGACCTTGTAGGCATCATATTTTGACCGACTATAATGCACAGACTTGTCGGCTATGAAACAGAGGTGGGGTCCGTGGTATAGGCACAGTATGATACGGGAGTTTCGCACGTGTAACGGTTGTTTCATTTTCCGCAGCATGTGTAACAGTAGTGTAACAGCTGAAACATGCTGAAAATGCGTTATTACGGCTTGTGTAACGGGATTTTAGGTCGTGAATTTTTTTATTTTGTTTTCTCAGCAGTAGATCTCATGTTTTATATTATTTTCAACCCAATATTATTCATAGTAGCCTGCCAAGCCAAATACTACTTGGGTGTTGTGAGATTTGTCTCAAAATTCTTTCAATTTCACAACAATTGCCTAATTTTGCTCTTTGTTTTTAACTTTCAAGTTTTCAACTGGTTCATTCTTCTTTCAATTTTAATTAATTATTCAAGATTCATATTTTTTAACAACTGAATAACATGTTTGATTTAAAATTTATATTTTTTAAAGATCCATTGTTTATAAATTTGACTTTTTCTGATGCTCGACAATAGGTAGAATATATGTTGGTCGAGTTTTTAAGTGCTCAAATGTTCTATTTTTAAAAAAGTTGTTCAAGATTCATATTTGTTTATAACCCCCTCCCCCCCCTCCCAAAAGATCTATACAAATTAAAGTTCAAGCAACAATATAAGTTTTGGAATAGTGAATTCAAAATTAAAACGTCAACAACAAATCAAATAATGTGCTTTAATATATATATATAAAAAATATTTTATAGCCATTAAAAATGTAAATTAAATTTAAGTTGTGCATTATGATTTTATAATATATAAATTCATTAATTACTATACAAAAATAATTCAACTTTTTATTTTAACTAGACCATATAATAAAAAAAAATTGGACATGTATTGAAACATATCTAGAAAGTAAAAAAAAATCCACTAAAAGTTATTTTAAATTCCAATAAATATACTTTAGGAATAAAAACATTAAAATCAGTTATTTTTTATTGAGTTGTACAACAAATAAAAAAATTCACGACTTTGGGTACCGCCGCTGCTGTTAAGTTACGATCGTTACGCTCCGAAACTTTATCATTACTATTGTTACCGTTACGCTGACCGCTACGACGCTATTGCTATTTAAAACTGAGTGTTTGCTTTTGCTTAAATTATAGTTTTTAGCTTATAGTTAAGCTAAAAATTAAAAAATCCAAACAAGTATACTTATAACTTTTGAATTATAGCTTCTGATTCTAAATTAAAAAACACAAATTCTATTGTTTTAAGTTTTAATTTTATAATTTTAACAAGCATTTGTAACTCTTGTCTACAGTCATAATTATGCCTTTCAAAATATAATGTATAGGTTTATAATTTTAGCTACAACAATGTGAACAAACACCTTATAAGAAAAGACTTGATATTGTGTTTACACCATAATATATCAATTTTATCAATAGAGAAAATGATGATTAAATCTTGTTCTGTTGAGTGAGGCATATGTGTTTTATTTATAGTTCCTGTTGACCTGAAAGACCACTACAAGGTTGTCCTAACCTTGTCGAGTGAAAATTATTGAGTAAAATTCTCATATGATGAGAGCACAACACTTGACATTCAATCAGCAAAATAAGGAAAATGTTAGTGCCCACTAAAAGATGTGTAATCGCTATAACAGTTACATGATCGAAGTAGTTGAAAGTAGTTTTCAATTTTAAATTAGAATGGAGGTAGTTATCTTTTAAATCTCGGAGTGAAGATCTCAATGCCTATATAAAGGCCTGATTGTAGAGAGAATAACAAAAACGAACAAGCCGAGCTCTTCTGTTTTTTTAATACTTAGCATTAGTTTTAGAAGTTAGATTAGTTAGAACCTGGCATTGTAATTTTCATTACTTTGCAATAAAATTCCCATTTTAGTCTTATTTAAATTCTAGTGTTTGTGCTCACATTTTGTCCAAATAAGTCCTAGCACACGGCATTCAACCACACACAATCAATTGATATTGTGTACTATCGATCTCGACAGAAGAACATTTTATTTGGTTAACATATTGTCCTTCTACAAAGACCTTTTCCAATTGAAACTTGAGAATATCAAAGTTGTGTTGGTTGGCCGAGCGTGCACAATACCCGGTAGGGACAAATCGCTACAAAAACTGCGTGGAAGGCACTCTCAAAACAAGAACCCAAACTTGGCATTTGCTCCAGTGATTGGAGGATTGTAGCCGGTTCACCACATCAAGAGCTCGAACTTTAACCCTTTCTTCCCCGACCCGTTCTTCTCCTAGGCCTCTAGTCTCCGATGTAACCAAGGAAAAACGAAGAAAAAGAAAAAAAGAACCCAAGAAGGAACAGCACAATGCAAGAAAATATAATAACAACTTGTATAAATTGAAAGAAAGAATACATAAATGATAAGAGTGTCTTAATTATCAGGGATTGGACACTGGGTTACTTTTCTTCCTTTTCCTTTTCATTTCCTAAGGCGCAGCCACCTATACGGGAAAACTATACTGTCATTTTATACTTCATCCAAATGGAAAACACAAATGATATATGAAAAAGGGAAAAAAGAGGTATTACAAATATACATACTAAATTATTCTTGACAAGATTCCGAGTGAACTGTCACGCCGGGATTTCTGAGTAGAGGCCGGCAGCTGCTCTATCTACAAACGGTTTTTTTCCCAGTTTGCAGTTTTGCTGAGAAAATTTGTTAGCTCTTCTTTGCATTCTTCAGGTTGCGTACTTTCATAACGAGCTGTTGCCTCTCGCCTTCTACTTCTGCAAACTTAAGGCTTATCTCTGAATATCTCTCTTGCATTTCTTTTAGCTCACCTTCCATTGTTGTGTTCCTCTCTTTAAGTAATGCTATTTCATTTAACAATTCGTCGAGGTTTACTTCAACTCGGGCATGTAAAGCAGAAGTTTCTGTGCCTTTCTCTGATGAAATTTCGTTACCACTGCATGGATAAAGAAAACAGATCAGAAATCAATAAATCGGTTAAAAGCAGGGGCAGAGTCAAGATTTCATCTACAAATTGGCACCAACGCACTCTCATATCTAGAAAATCATGTAAGATTCATTCTGGGCAAATTTTCGTAGCAATTATTCTATTAAAGTACAAAACTGCAGAGCCCAAGAGAGAATGATGGAGATAGAAGCTAAATATGTAATGGCAATATACAGATTATAACCTAGAAATTGAATAAAGAAAGATTATCAGACTGTATAGCTGTTAAGATTTTGAAAATGGGGGCTGCCAAAAGGTGATTGACTGAAGTAAATAATAAAAGCAAAAAAAATTAAAAATTAAAAAAAGAATAACAGAAGCATATCAAGAAAGCACTATATATAAGAACAGTATTAGATAAAATGAGGGGTGCCGTGGCCCCACCGGACCTCCTTTGTTTGGCAAATGGTTAAAAAGGAATAGGAGCAAAGAAAGATCAATACTGGCTCAGACAAAATGAAGTTATATTCTAATGATTCATACCTTCCCATGAAAGGCATTGCAGACACATTTCCATTGGACATACAGGCCATATTGCGCAGATTCTCAGCTGTATTTTTCCTGTCTTCAAGTATTTGACCATTCAAAGTTATGTGCTCAGAATCTTTAGCCACCTGCATCCAAAATGAAACATTCTCCGGATTAGTGATCACTAAATAACTGCATGGTACTGAGAAGAAAATATTATTTGTGCACCCCGGACAAGAGTCCAACTTGAGCATATCGACATGAGATTTTGATTCAGCAAACAGTAAAATAAAGCTGAAATTAACTTAAAAAATTAATGTTATGTTTATACTAATTATGCCGGTAAGAACTTTAACCAATGCCGCAATATGAGCTTAAAAGTTAAAACATTAATGAACTGCTTCATGGAGATGCTAACCTTTTGGAAATCACATTCATAAAAACTTGCACTATTTTCACAGAGTTCTTCCAATCTCCTTTCTAACTCTTCAATTGTATTCTGAAGATCGATCTCCTTCTCTAAAAATGAATTTGTTGAGGTTTCAAGTGCAGCTTCCTTCAGCTTTATCTGACCCTGGTGTTGAAAACATTCCATCATTATCAATATAATGCACAAAGAACTGTTACGTTTTCTGCAGATGTGGTTATTAATACAAGAAGCAAACATTTTCAAGGGAGCTAAAACAGATATCATATTTGACTGATTCATAAATTTACCTCGAGCATCTTTATTTTGTCCTTCAGATTCACAATCTCTTTAGGACCACGAGGAACAGAAGCAGATTTGTTGGTTTTTGTTCCATCCACGGCTGTCAACCGACTGTTGGTATCCTTGAGCTTCTTCTCTAAACTGCTGAATGCATCTTCTTTCTTCTTTAGGTCAATTTTTAACTGAACTACCTGCTTCCTCAGTTTCTCTTTCTCGAATTCATCCTCAAGTAAAGAGTGTTTCAATTCATTACAATGAGATTTGAAAGTTTCCAGTTCACCTTTCAAAGTTTCTTTCTGTTCCGCTTCAAGGGAGAAGTTATTATTCTCTGTTTTGAGCTTTTCAATCTCTTTTCTGAGCATGAGCATATCCTGAGAGAAAATCCTGCAACTTTCTTCCTCTCGCGCCTTTTCATGTTCAAGCTTCTTCGACTTATCTTCAACTTCTGATTGCTTCTGTTCAATTTGATGGACTTTTAAGCTTAATTGGCTGGAAAGTTCATGCAATTTTGCTTCATATTGCTCTCTAACATCCTCGAGCTCTTCCTTTGCTTTCCGAAGTAATTCTTCTAGATGATTTTTCTGCAGGCGGAGCTCACTGGCTTCTGTCAGCGCCTTCGTAGCCAGCTTCTCATTTTCTTCGAAAGTAGATGACATTTGCACAGAAAGCCTTCTAAATTCTTCCTGAAGCCTCTCTGCTGTATTAGCATTTTGCCATCGCATCTTTCTCAAGCTTTCCTCTGCTCGTATCGCTCTCTGCTCCTGCTCAACTTTGGCGCATGCAAGAACCTCCAGATCAGCTTCAAATCCCTGTGCCTGCTTCTCCAGTTCTTCCTCCAAACTCCTGATATGTGTTTCAAGTTTACTTATCGTGGCCAAAGAGTCTGCGAATTCCTTTGACTGATTCTGAAGTTCAGTTTCCAAGTTCTCGATCTGGGTTTCAAGTTCATTTATAGTAGCATAAGAAGATGAACACTCGTACTGCATCTTCAGTTGTTCTTGCAGTTGACTTTGCTCCAGTTTATATAAAAGATCATGGTTTTCCTGCTTCAAGATCTCATAGTCGAGGGCAAGCTGCTCCATCTGCACCTCTAGCTCATCTTTATCTCTCCTGTAGATTTCTGAATCGCTATAAAGGTCCCCAGTCTTGTGCTCCAGCACCCGTGTTTCCTTGAAATTGCTACGCTCCTTGACAAGATCCTCCAGGGCTTTTTGCTCTTCATCATCTTCTGTTTCAGATTTGAAGTCAGTTTCCTGCAAATCTCTGGCATTCTCACTGGTTGCAGATCTATTTGAAAGGCTAATGATTTCCCTATTCTTCTGCTCCAACATTTCATCTAAGTCACTAACAGCAAGAATCAACTCCGAGTTTGATTCCTGTGTCTTCTGAAGTTGTAACCGAAGATTGGCATTAAGGTCCTTCTCATAATTTAGTTCTTGTCTAAGTTCTTCAACAAGAGCAAAGGGATCTCCTCTGTCAAACCTCAACTTGGTTTTAACTTTCACCTTGTCCCTATCTCTCTGGAAAGCATTGAGATTTTCACATTCTTCCTTGAGCGCATCTCTCTCCTCTTTCAGGTTAACAACTTCTCTGAACAGATCCTGGCCCCTTTTGCCCTCCTTCACAATTTGCTTTCTCAGAGTCTGTAGTTCCAATTCTGACATTTCTGCTTGCCTAGACAAAGCAGCAATTTCAGTTTTCAGCTTTTCAATCACAATGTCAGGAGTCTCTTCAGACTTGGCTCTTGAAAGAACATCTCTGGAACTGCTTGATGAATCATTGGTACTTGCTTCAGGAGCAGAACCTCCTAACCACTCCCATTGTGACCTCCGGTGGTCTTCGCGTATTGTTGTAGATAAATCAGAAGTTTCTTGCTGCAGCATGGACTCATGATTCTCCGAAGACAAAAAGCATGTAGGGTCCTGGTGGATGTTATTATTCTCGACTCCATATTCTCTAGGGGTGTCAAGCCCAAAGCTGCTCTCAGAACTTGACATTGTAAGATCTGATCCACTAGATGCCCGGTGGTTCCCATTCAACTCAACAACATGTGAAATCTTCTTATTCAAAGGTCCATCCTGTGAACACTGAACAAAAACACAAACAAAATGTTTTTACGAATGGCTCTGATGATAAAATAAAGTTCCATAGATAGAAGACTGCAGTAATTTTGAAATTTCTTGTATGCGTGAGATTCGTCAACTACGATGATGGACTAACACTATAAGGATCAATAAATATCAGTAATGCCTTAACTTCTACCTAGAAAAGCGGGTGTGGGGGTGACAAAAACAAAATCCAGTCTCTGGCTAGATGAGATGAGACCTTACTTCAGTAGAGTTGCTTTTGATGCTTTCCTCTGCATCACCAATGCTTAGTTGTGCCTTCAAGCTCCTGTCCTTGGGATTATTCTTTTCATTTATTCCCTCGGCCTCTCTGCAAAAATTCAAGAAAGTAATAATCTACTTACCAGAGAATTGAAAGCTGGAAAAGTAGTGAACAATAAATAATGTTTTCAGTTATATTCACCTTTGATCAATATTTTCCTGTATCCTTTGAATTGAAACCTATTCACCAAAAAAAAAAAAACCCACATATGAGAAAGCGAACCATTAGACTATATTTATGCACTTCAAAGACATTGCATTTTGAATATATACAAAATTGGGCAAGCATAGTCCTCCGGAGGACCGTATATTTGAATTTGAAAGAAATGTGTTATTTATGAGAAAGATAAATGTGTTTGAGAGAGAGAGAGAGAGAGAGAGCTAACATGCAAAACAGCATCAGATATTGCATTCTTAAGTGGAAGAGACGCAGAGGAAAGCTTAATGGACTCAGCATAGCTTGCAAAATCAATCGAAACCTCTCCAACAAGACCAGCTTTTGATGATCCCTACAAGATCCCAATATCACATTACATGAATTCATAGAAATAAGTCACTTTGCAAAAAAGCATCAAACTTTGCAAGAAAGCATCAAAGAGAAATTCATAGATTTGAAACGTTTCGTACAGCTGATACAACAAAGTTATAGATTTTCTCATGAATTTTCCCCGTTTTCGGCTCCCGAGAGAACTTCACAGTTTCGTAGACAGGATTCTCCCAGTAACAGATTCCATCTCGAATTTCTGCTTTCTCCGATCTCACCGTCGGCTTCCCAACATCAGCAGGAACCAAGGATATCATCAATGACTCGCCTCCCACCTGTGACACCTGAGCACACACAAAACCATGATCCCCAAACTCACTCTTTGCCTCTTTGGTTACCAAGTAAAAGCAAGAAAAATGAAGAACATATATAATACTATAGATGAATCTCTAATTTCCAGCAATGAGACCCAAAGAAACAGACATTTCCCCTCCACCGAGCCTAATGCAATTACAGACATAAGTGATGCGAAGTAATTAGTCCATTTTTTGTGCCATTACTTGGAAAGATGAAGTAAACATTATCAAAATCCTACTTTACTTTCTTTCCTTCTGTCTTTCTCTAGAAACAAACATGGGGTACATGTCGGTCCGGCACGTCTTTTCAGGCCAATCATCTTCTGTGTTTGGCACAGTTCACGACGAACGTTATAGGCATTCCTTTTCCGTTCACAAAATCTTCGTTCTTATACCTATTTGTTGAATAACACACATAGAAAGACAATAATTTTATTGGATTTAGGCAATGTGGATTGGAATTACCTGAGTGGCATGGAACTTCAATTTGAAAACAGCTTTGACCTTGTTCTTCTCCGTCCTCCATCGCGCCGACTTGAACATCTTCTATTCTACGCCTCAATTCTGCATTCTCCTTTCTCGAATGTCAGGGTTTGCCGGAGCTCCGGCGGATTCTACCGGAGAATCACCATTTTAGTGCCACGGATCATCAATGTCGAACACAGCTCAAAAGACAACGAGGTTCTGCGAGATCAGAGACTGAGCTCGAAAAAGTGGCTTGACGCGGTCGATGAGCGCGAGTCCAACTCGGTGAAAGATCGAGTCTTTCAGAGGTTTCGAAATGAAAATCTTGTGACTGAATTTAAGAATGAGATGAAGAAAAAATCAGTAGATCTGAAGAAGCTCTCTCTCTAGCCTCTCTGTTTCTCTCTCTCTCCATCTGTTCTGTTTGCAGCAGCCAACAAAACTCTTTGAAGGGATGAATCATATTTTTTAAAAAATACATATGGTAAATAGAAAATTAATATTAAACTGTAAATAAAATATAAATTTTGTTGGGGCAATTATAAAATGTAGTTTAACTATGAGTAATGATTATATAATTATTTAATTACTTATTTTATTTTATTATTTTATTTTTAATATTTTTTATTATTTAATTAAATTATTATATTTTTCAGTTCATTACAAGTTAAAAAAACAAATTTTTTAATTAACATATAAAAAAATTCAAAAATTATAAAATAAATAAAATAATTGAAATTTAGCCGAAACAGGGGGTATTTGGATATTATATTTAATAACATAATTATTGATAAATGAAATGCCATAGCTGTGGTGTTTGGCATAGCTTTTGTTGGTCGTTTTTAACCTTTTGTAAATAAAATTCTTGATAAAAAAATTTATTAAAGAGAAGATAAATAATATAAATTTTGATTTATTAGTTTATTTTGAATTTTTTTATCTTTTTTGAAATTTTTATATTTTAAATTTTAACTCGTCTCGATGAGAATAGTTAAAAAATATAATAATTTAACTAAACGTTAAATTTTTTTTATTAAATAAAAAAATAAATAAAACAAAATAAGTAAATGAGTAATTATCCTAAACGATGTCAATAAAATTTTTTTTTTTAAATATTCAGAATATCTTTTATAAATTATAATTATTTTTTAATAAATAATTAATTTTAATTACAAGTAAAAATATTTTTTTATAACACTTATAATTTCTATTACATGGTACAACTATTATTTTTTAATTCATAACTATAAATAATTAGTGTTAACTATACCAAACATTACTATTAAGAGCGTGATTGCCAGTTGCCATTAGCAATATTAGTTAATCATTTATTGTAAGTGGAACCCAAAAATTCATTGTATTTGAAAATGAAGAGCATGATTACCGGTTGCCTTTAAAAGCTGACTTTTTAAATTTTTTGCTATTTTAGCTAAAATTGAGTTTAAAATAGACTTTTTTATACATTATTTTTAAGATAATTTTTTTAATTTGGTTGATAGGACAAAAAATTAAATTTTTTTGTTCAAATTAAACAATATTACCCTTTAATATAGTTAATTATAACAATTATGTATAGTTGACATGAGTAGTTAATAAATTGTCAAGTACGAGTATCATTATTTTTTAGAATAAAATAATGTTTTAATATAATATTATAAAAATTAGTGTTTTAATTTAATTTTTTTATTTTTATTTTTTTGTCAAATGAATTATATTACATTTTTTTATTTTTAACCAAAAAAATTTAAAAAAATCTGAATTGCCTATATGGCTCTTGTAACATTTTTATTGATTCACCATGCAACTGGAATTAATTTAAAGTATAAAAAATGATATATTCTAAAAATAATATGAGTTAATTATAAATTATGAAAGTTTAAGTAATAAAATTTCAAAATTAAAAAAAACAATAAAAAAAAAAGAATGGGTAGTTATGGAACTATTTCTATAAATTTTAAAAATTTAAAATTTAAACAATTATAGAGGTATATTTTTAAAAAAATATATGCAATTGGCTTTAAGAAACTAAACTTTTGAGTTGCCTTTTAAAAATA
>JAOTRH010117213.1:0-14991 GCA_034768845.1 Heliamphora exappendiculata
GCCTTTTAGAATGAGGTGAGAGTTTAGATAATATATCCTAAAAATTAGTGTGTTATTTGACTTTTTTCATTATTTTAATTTTTAATTTTTAATTTTTTAACTTTTTGACTAAGGAACTCAAAAAACCAAATTGCCAATTAAGGCCTAAACAAACACTATAGCCTTTTAGCTAAAAAAAAAGTCAAAAAACCAAATGACCAATCAAGGCCTAAACAAATACTACTACTTGATGTCAAATCGAAAAAGAAATCCAAATTTTCAAGGAAGAACAATCTTATAAAATTATACAGAGTAACCAAAGAATAGTATTTTGGACCTTTTCCAAATGCTCTTTAGCACTGTGATTTGTTTAATGGATTGAGAATCATTATCAAGAGAATTTAAAATTGGGAAATGGATTTCCGATTTTGACAAAGTCCAGAATTCTTTAGGTTTATGTCACCTGCCAATCATATATGATGGGTTTATGAATAAATTTGTAAAATAAAATAAAACGATTAAAAGAAAAGAAAGAGAAACTTTTTTCTTTTCTTTCACAAATTTCTTAGATAAATTTAATATCGAAATAAGAATAGGGCTTCAAATGAGTCAATTGTAGGTTCTCAAAACTCACTTAAAATCTCGATTAGTTTCACAAGTTTTATTTATTTATTTTTTGAGCTGATTTTAAATAAATTTTAGTAATTGCTAAATATATATAAATTTATGAAAAAATTAATTCAAGATTCTATTTAAAAAACTTATTTTATTATTAATTCTAACTATTTTTTTATATTCCATTAGGTCTTATTTTTCAAATAAATTGATTATTTAGATAAATACACGACTCCCAACACCACTACTTCCTCCACCCCAAAATACCAAACCCTCTGCAACTTGCCCAGATCACAACCAGACTGTCATCAGACCAGAACGAGACCACAACCACCAACTAGTATTGCATTGTATACATGTAATTGATATATATATATATATATATACATATATGTGTGTATGTGTGTGTGATATCAGTGGTTTCGATAATATTTTTACATGCTGTATTGGACTTGTATGTGCGTGCAGAGATCTTTAATTCGAAAATAATTTTAAATTTTGATAAATTTTAAAAATATAAAATTTTAAATTAATTTAAACTTAAAATATTAATTTCGGGTAATTTGGATGTAATTTCTTGGTTAAGCTTTTGTTGGAGAAGTAATGACATTTTGGTAATTTTGCTTGAGTAGTGGGGTCGGTATTTAGGCAAAACTTCTTGAAGAAGCTTAAAAATTTCAGCCACCCTGCCTCCACCGAATCTTCCTCTTCTTCCTCTTCTTCATTTTGTCTTCCTCTTTTTCCTCTCAAAGACCAAAATCTCCATTGGAGACCAAGGAGAGCTCTCTCTCTCTCTCTCTCTCTCTCTCTCTCTCTCTCTCTCTCTAAGATTTGGAGGCTCAACACTTGGAATCAATCTTGGACCAAGGAAGGAAGTTTGTTCTCCTCAGTCGGGCTTCGACCTCCACCAAACGGAAATTGATTTAAACGAGTTCGAGTTTCCCCGTGGGTTTTCGGGTTTTGGATTTTCAACAAATTGAGGTAGGATTATTCTTCCTATACGCTTTTCTGTGATATATATGCAAAAAATTATATTCTATTTCATGTATTTGTTGTGTAAATCATGTGGGTTTGAAATCTTAGGTTTGGAGGTGCATGATTTTGTTGTGTTAAACTTGATTTTTGTTGAAAGATATTGATGATGGAAATGTAAAAAGTGTTTAATTTGTATTTTTAATCATATATTTATGGATTGGCATTAATTGAGAATAATTTACCTAAATACGAGATTAACTAGAAATTTGGTTTGGATTTGACATGTTGGATTTTTGATTTAGGTTAAATTTGGATAAAATGTGCACATGGGGTTTGTACTTGAAAGCCTTGTTGATTTGGCAAAATTGGGGATTTCCCTTTTAAATGTATTTTGGGTACCAAATTGTGAAAGTTTGAGTTGATGAGATAAATTTTGAGAATTGAGTCCTGGACCATGTAGTGAATATATGTTTGATTAAGTGAAAATAATGTGTAATGGTTGAAGGACTAATATTATTGAGCAATTATATTGTAAATATTGAGGAGAATTTTGAATTAATGTGTACTTAATTAACTCATCGGTGAAAGACTGAAAACTTACTCAAGAATAGATATCTAGTTCCCTCAGTTTAATACTCAAAAATGTGGTGAGGTGTCTCGTTCCTGAGGATGGTGTTCTCGAAAAGGTGTGCAAAATGTGTGTGGTAATAGGCGATAAGCCAATATGGTGTGATTGAATTATACAACTATATGGTTAATTTGATTATGTCGGAAGGTTGCGGGATGAATTATGAGAATTTGGTAAATTTGCGTCGTATGGAGATTGGGGTATCTTTGGGTTTGAGGACATTGATATAGAATTGTTAATTGCATATCGAGCATGTTCATATAGGTTGTTAGAATCCTATTGAGTTTCGGTTCACGTTGTTTGTATAACCGTTTTTCAGGTACCGATGGTGAATCCATACCATGAGGGGGATTAACATGCCTTGACATTTTGTTTTTGGGTTGTTTGGATTAATGTATATTTTGTGAAT
This sequence comes from Heliamphora exappendiculata, assembly GCA_034768845.1. Classification (NCBI taxonomy): domain Eukaryota; kingdom Viridiplantae; phylum Streptophyta; class Magnoliopsida; order Ericales; family Sarraceniaceae; genus Heliamphora; species Heliamphora exappendiculata. Next base: position 2,607 of record JAOTRH010117213.1, read on the forward strand.
TGTCATGACATATGTAAATTCAAGTTGGCTATTAAATGGAGTCATGTAGTTTTGTTCTTTATTCATGAACTCTTAGATTTTGATGAATTGTAAGGTTTTAGAGCCATGAACCTTATATTTTTGGAAGAAATGGAATATTATATGACCCTCGCAGGAGGTTTGATATGAGTTATAGAATGTATTTTTTATGGTTTTGATGTTATTTTTAAACTTTTAAATTAGGTTTGAAACCATCTTTGTAAAAATGTGGATGTTGAGATTTAAACGAAGTGTAAAAATGGAAATTTTGGGTTGCTCTCGAGTGGGCGATCTGGGTCGACTTGAGCGGTATATTACCCGAGAGGGGATTCTTGCTCTCGGTCAGTTGGCCACTCAAGCGGTGGTGAATTCGCTCGAGCAGACTCACCTAGGTTGGGGTCAAAATTTTATTCGTTAAATAAAAGCATCTTTTTATTCGGGCTTCGTTTTGGGACCTCTTTATGATTAATTGAAGTCCTAAAAATCTTCTTTTCATTGGTTTAACCCTATTTTAGAAAATTGTTTTGATTCAAATGGTTTTAGTGGGAATTATGGGTATAAAATGGGTTTTATTAAAGACTTTTTTTGTGTGTATTGTTCTATCTTGGTGGTTTGTTATGGGTGGTTCACGTGTCTTAAGTTTGTGGGCGTGACACTCTACATTATGAAATGTTTCATATGTTATGAAATGTCACATTTCTTCTTTTGAAATAAATGTCTCATTTTTGCATAAATAAAACATTTTGTTACATGTAAAAAAAAGTATTATTTATCTTCTTTTTCTTCTTTTTCCACGAGATCCACCGTGGCGGAAACATCGTCGAGATTCATGCCGGTGGAAGCGACGTCAACGAGATCCACGTTGTTGAGACCAACGCCAACGAGATCTGGTGGCGGCGGCGGTTGTAGCTATGCAATTTCCAAGTAAAATTGTTATAGAAAATTGTGAGTAATTTTGGTATGAAAAATATTATAGAAGACTTATCGGATCATATTCTTTAGTTGAGACTTATTTAAATACAAGATCTCTAAATGAAACTTAGCCCAAAATTTTTCTAAATTGATTGAGTTGAGTTTGAGTTTGAGTCGGGTCAAGAAATTTAACGAATTTCATCCAAGGATGATTAATTTACATAATCAATCAACAACTGTGAATGGGATTTTACCAATGAAAACACAGCCGAATAGTTTTAGAGGGAGTTTGGCTTAGCTTTATTTTAGGTTTTTTGATTTTTTAGTTTTTTTTTTGTCAAAAAATATATGTGAAAAGATATAAAAAAAGTTAATCAATTACCGTGGAATGCCAAACAAATGAATTTTTTAAGAGGCTTAATACTCCAAAATTTAAATAATTTAATTGTTAAAATAAATAAACTTAAATATATAAGTCAAAAATATATTTATAGAATTGTATAAAATAAATAAATAATATAATATTAAAAGGGAACACATTGTTGTCAAAACAATTAATTGAAAGCTTTAAAAAAAAAAGGCAACTTAAACAAACAAACAAAACAACAAGCAGTTAGTACGCATTGAAAGAATTTATTACACACCAATATATTATACATTTATAGCTTTTATTTATGTAGCTTTAGAGAGTTGGGTTTTTGTTAGGTACGGGGAGAGAAAGGGAGAGAGAATTTATTATAGGGGTGTGCGTGGATCGGTGCGGTACAAATTGAGTAAAAATTTATTAATTAAATTATTTATGGCGGTATAAAAAATTTTAATCTACCGCCGAATTATCCACTTTATAAAATTGACGAATTAGTTAATTTTTTGGACGGTTTTGCAATAGCGAGTTAGGTGGATTGACAGTTTAAAAATTAAATAAACTATTGAAGTTCTAAAATTTATTATTTAAGTGGGTTATCAAAAAAACCCACAACCTCGCTGCCACAGTTCAAATTTTAACAATATTTAAAAGTAAATTGCTTGCACAAGACAAGCAAATGACGTAGTGAAATTAAATATTTAACAATAATATTTAAATGAATAATTTAAATCAATAAATAGTAATATTTAAATAAACAGTTTAAAGAAATTTACAACTTACACTGCCACAGTTTAAAAATTAAATGAATATTATAGCAATATTTTACTGATTTGTTTGTGTTTTGACTGTTTTGTTTTCAAGGAGATGGTGGGATTAAAATTTTAAAATTAAAAAATATGTGCGGTGCGGGTCGGTTGTTAGGCGAGTTGGATGATTTGAAATCGACTCGTTGAATTTTATCTATAACCCGCTCAACCCATCATTCTGTTTTTTTTAAATTTACTTGGGTCGGTGTGGGGCAGATGGATGCAGGACGGTTGGACGAGTTAAACGAGTTGTTGAACAGCTCTAGAATTTAATACAGTAGGCATATTAATTTTAGTACATTACATAGAGGGAGAGAAAGTTTGGAGAAGAGAGTTTGAGAAGGAAGAGAGAGACAGAGAGAGTCTCTTTGCACATTGATCTAGTGGTAAACAAACCTCGTTTGTTACAAAATTTTAGGCGTACACTCTTGACACATAGTTCTTACTATTCATCAGTTTCGATTGTTGACAGGTTAGGTCTAAATTCAATTTAGTTTATTAAATTTTTAGATTTAAATATAGTTTATTTATATATATGTTTTTATGCATAAATTGTATGCTTATAGGTTTTTAAAAACAAATGATTTCGTACAATTACTGTTCAATTAGGTTCATTGGATCATCATTCTGGTGGCGTTGTAGTTATAGTTTCTTTAGGGCTCGCTTGTTTCCTAAAAATATTATTGAAGATATCAAAGTCATCTGTCAAGCATAGTAGATATGCACATCATTAATTGAACTCACAAAATACCTATTATAAAAACCAGTATTAAGAAAGATAAAGTGACTCATAGAATTTAATTTGAAGTTTATTTTAATTAACTAATAATCCTAAAACATTGATATAGAATGAATGTTAAAAAGCCAGTTTAAATAATTATTGTGATAAAATTATCTTAAAATAATGATATAAAATTGATGAGTAGCTAGAGCATTCCAATCATTTCACCCAAACTCATATGACTAAAGTCAAGAAATTCTGCCCAGCCGAATGGCAAGCCTAGGATGGCCACGCCGGAGGGAAAAGTAGTAGTAGCTAATCAAGATGGAGAATGGGAGCAATCCCCTCAATCGACGCCATCCAAGTAAGAAGTAAAACGCCTTATCAGGTTAGCGCGTGACTAGCACACACTACAACCGAAAGTTGGACATTTATTCATGTCGTACCATTGTAACCATTTTGGTACGGGAGACCACGCCACGTGTCCAAAAAGTGCTGCATAAAATACTAACGACAAGGAATACAGAGGTACGTTTTGATTCTCTCACTCACTCACTAATTTGATTCTCTCTTCTTTGCTCCCTACTCCACCGGATTACTAATTTGATTGTCGGAGGGGGCTTCGCCGGAGACATTCCGGCATCTCCTTTAACATTGCTTTGTCTTCTCAGGTCTAAGCAGGAACTCGGAGAGCCATTTGAAGAAAGGAAACCACATCATTTTGGTGCCATTTGTAGGAATCCCTTTTTCTCTTTTTTGGTGGTCGTCTTTTTGCTTGATGGTTAGACGAGATCCATGGCCGATGAGACCAATCGCCCAGAGGTGCCTCCTCCAGCAATACCACAGCTAGAAGTACATCCCCAAGGCCAAGTTCAACAACAACTTCACCACCTAATCGAGGGGATATTCTAGTTGGTACAGCAGAACCATGATCTGCTGCAGCATATTCGAGGAGACGAAAACGAGCATCCATTGCCGATAGTAGTTAATTCTCAACTTAACCTAGGATTGGACGCGAACCTCGAGGTTGATTCTCTGGCAGGGGAAGAGGTGGCCGAAGTTAGCAGCAGCATTCGTCTCCCCCTACCATTATTAAGAGAGGCGCAGTGCAACGCACCTAGGGATATGGTGGAGCAAACTTAAACATCTGCTGGTTGGGATGAACAGTTAAGGGACATGAAGGCTTAGCTGGATGCGGTGATGGAGACTATATGAGGTAAAACCCCTTTAACTCTCAACGATTTAGTACTCAAGGCTAAATCTCCATTCACGCCCAATATAATGGAGGCCTCGTTGTCCCAAAAGTTCAGGATGCTGCATGTAGATCTGTAACTCTAACCCAGTTGATCATCTCGACACCTATAAATCCATAATGTATCTCCACTCAAATGCAGACGAGATAATGTGCAAATCTTTTCCCACTACCCTAAAAGGTCCGACTAGAGTCTAGTTTTCCAAGCTCAAGCCAAATTCTATTGAATCATTCTCTCAGTTGAGTCGCCTCTTCCTTAGTCATTTCATAACGGGTCAGCGACACAGAAAGCCCATTACATGTATGATCAACATCAAACAAACAAAAGAAGAAACGTTACGAGAGTATGTAGCGCGCTTTAATCAGGAGGCACTTTAAGTGGACGAGATTGAGGATCACAATCGTCAGACCATCCTAAACCCAAATTCGTGGGCTGAACATTTAACCGACTGCGTGAGGATCACAATCGGCGCTATACTGCCTGCAATGCCCCTCTTGAGCATGTTTTAATGTATGTCAAAAGGGACCCGGGGTTAAAATGGATGGAAAAGATGAAAGGGCCACCTGCAAAGCGTTCCAAAACAAATACTGCCATTTCCATAAAGACCACGGTCATGACACGGAGGAGTGCTACGACTTGAGAGACCAGATTGAGAGTTTGATCAGAAAAGGGTGCCTGGATCGCTCTGTGGCAGAACAGCCGCAACATGGTTAGAGGGGATCAAACCAGAGGCAGAGAAGAGATCAGCCACGAAGGGACCATCGACAGAAGGAAGTTGTCGCTGATCAGAGAGACTAATCCCAACTTGAGATCAGACTGATAGAGGGTGGTTTTGTAGGAGGCGGAGAGTCCGGTTGGCCAGAAAGGCGCACACGACGCGTCTGCGCACAGAAGATGGGGGATGTGACATGGACCAGTATCATTAGCAAAAATCGCGATAGAATGAGAAATTTACAATCTCTTTTTCAAAAGAAGATTGCCAAGGAGTCCAATATCCCCCACGATGACCCCATTTTGATCAGCCTGTTGATCGGCAATCACCAGGTACGAAAGGTCCTAATCGATAATGGAAGCTCAGTGGATATCCTGTTCGCAAACGCCTTTGACTAGATGAATATCAGTAGAAATAAGCTCACACTTATGCTGTCCTCACTGGTTGGTTTCGCTAGGGATAGAGTCTATCCCGTGTGGTCAATACAGTTGCTGGTCACAATAGGAGATAGCGCTGTGAAGATGTTCAAGATGCTCACCTTTTTGGTAGTAGAAAGCCCGTCGTCTTACAACATCATTTTGGGAAGGACCGCCCTCAACAACTTTAAAGCGGTGACCTCCACACATCACTTGTTAGTAAAGTTTTTCGTAAGCCAGGGAATAGGTCATGCAAGGGGAGACCTAACATCGGCAAGGGAATGTTACGTTACATCCTTAAAGGAGTCGAAGCAGAAAGAGGCATTACATATTAAAGAAATGAAAGTGAGAGATGAGGAAGAGCTCAGAAGAGATGAGGAAGAGCTCAGAAGAGGTGAGCTGACAGAAGATCTGGAGGATTTCGTCATCGATGACTCCGAGCGATTCAAAGTATTGAAGACAGGGGTCAAATTGGAGGACAAGATAAATGAGACGTTAAGAGCATTCTTCAGATCAAGCAAAGATGTGTTTGCATGAACTCATCATGACATGCCTGGGGTTGATCCGGTTGTTGCTGTGCACAGGCTTAATGTTGACCCCAGGGCCAAGCCAGTTAGGCAAAAGTAAAGAGTGTTTGCACTGCAGCGAAACGAGGCGGTTAGTGAAGAGGTGAGGAAGCTCAGGGACGTTTGTTTCATCAAGGAAGTCACGTACCCTGAATGGCTTGCGAATGTTGTCATGGTAAGGAAAGCCAATGAAAAATGGAGAACGCGCATTGACTTCACTGACTTGAACAAATTCTATCCCAAGGACAGCTATCCCCTTCTTAGAATTGACTTGTTGGTTGATTCCACTGCAGGCCATGAGCTGCTCAGTTTTATGGATGCATTTTCAAGTTATCATCAGATCATGATGCATGTCCTGGATCAGGACAAGACGTCGTTCATCACCTCTAAGGGAATGTTTTGTTATCGAGTCATGCCCTTTGGGATGAAGAACGCTGGAGCAACTTACCAGCGTCTGGTCAACTCGATGTTCGAAAACCAAATAAGTAGGAACGTTGAGGTCTACGTGGACGATATGATCGTAAAGAGCAAAAGAGCCGACCAACACGTGCAGGACCTACAAGAGGTTTTCCTTGTCTTAAGGCGATACGGAATGAAGTTGAACTCGGCTAAATGCACCTTTGGGGTGTCATTTGGAAAATTCTTGGATTTTGTGGTTAGCTAGAGGGGAATCGAAGCCAATCTAGACAAAGTTGAAGCAATTTTGTAAACGAAGGCCCCAAGCAACTCAAGGAGGTACAAAAACTCGATGAGAGAGTGGCTGCTCTCAATCGTTTTGTTTCTTGTGCAACAGACAAATGCCTACGCTTCTTGAAAACATTGAAAAAGGTGTTTAGCTGGGATAATGAGTGCGACCAGGCATTTGCCGATCTGAAGAAGTACTTAACTGCTCCTCCGTTGTTGTCAAATCTAGTACCACATGAGAATTTGTACTTGTATTTAGCTGTATCACAGACAACCGTCAGTTCAGCTTTAGTAAGGGAGGAGAAAAAGCTGCAGAAGCCGGTGTATTTCATTAGCAAAGCTTCCCAAGGGGGGAGAGCAGGTACCTTCAAATGGAGAAGCTAGCTTTCGCCTTGATCATATCCTCTAGAAGTCTCTGCCGCTATTTCCAGGCTCACGCCATCGTGGTCTTAACCGACCAACCGTTAAGGAAAGTGCTGTAACGACTAGAGATCTCAGAAAGGCTAATGCAGTGGTCAATCGAACTTAGTCAGTTTGATATCACATACGCACCTCGAACATCGTATAAAGGTAAGATATTGGCAGATTTCATAGCAGAATTACTCCAGGAATCTCCCCATAAAAGCCAGATCTGCTAACTGGTGAACCTGCTCAGGATGACGATGCCCAACCGGTGCAAAACCCAAAACATGACTGGGACATGCACGATTCGTGGATAATAAACGTTGATGGATCGTTTAGGAGGAGGGAAGGGGCAGCAGGAGTGGTGGTCACCTCCCTTTTAGGACATCAGATCAAACAAGCAGTATAGTTGAATTTTGATTTGACAAAAAACGAGGCAATGTATGAAGCTTTAATATGGGGACCCTGAGTGGCTAAATCTTGCGGAGCAGAAAAACTGTTGGCCAAATTTGATTCCCAACTAGTGGTTCAGCAAGTTAACGACACATACGAGGTAAAATGGGAGAAACTAAAAAAGCACAAGAACTTAGTGGATCACATATGTAGGCAATTCAACAAAGTTAAGATCCAACAGATTCTCCAGGAAGAGAACTCAGAAGTAGATAGGGATGACAATTTCTCCCGTCCCGCCTCGATCCCGTCCCGCTTTGTAGGATTTTTTTCACCCTCGATAACAAATGGAGCGGGGACGGTATTTATTTTTCTTGTCCCGTTTTTTGCCGTCCCGTCCCCGATTACATAAAATAAATATTTTTTAAATACTAATATATGTATAAAATATAATTTTATAAATATAATAAGTTCAAAATATTAAAATATTATATTTATTTTTAATTATTTTTATTTTTTATACTTCGTATATTTAGTTATATTAATTCATCAACTATTATTTTTTTATTTATTATATTATTTGTAATTTTTATTAATATTACTCTTTTAAACCTTAAAAATTATACACGAAATATTCATGTACCCACCCCGTTTCCTACATCTTTCTTCATATTTTCTCTCGTCCCCACCCCAATCAAATAGGGGACGAAAATGGAAGAACTAATCCCCAGTCCCACTCCGCTTCACTGCCATTTCTAGAAGCAGACTACATTGCCCAAGAGGCCTCTTCTAACCAGGAATATACCAGCCAGGGAGTCGTAGTTAATGCCGTTAATTAGCTGAGCATATATCATTAGCTGGAGGAGCAGGCCAACCCAGTCATGGAAATTCACCAGGTCGAGTGGGCCAAGCTAATTCTGAAATTTTTGGAAAGCGGGGAACTTCTCGAGAACAAAGCGCAGGTAAGGAAATTGAAGTTCTAGGTAGTCAATTATGTTCTTCTAGAGGGGATCCTTTACTGGCGTAGTATAACAAGATCGTACATATGATGTGTATTTGATCAGGAGGCAATATATGTGCTTAGGAAAATCCATGAAGGGGTGTGGCAACCATTCTGGAGCAAAAGCCCTTGTGGGAAAGGTAGTCAGGGCAGGGTACTATTGGCCAACCATGCCCAAGGATGCCAAGGACTTTGTGAAGAGGTGTGATAAGTGCTAAGCAGCCACCATTGGAACTCAATGTATTAACCAGCCCATGGCCGTTTGCGCAGTGGGGGTTGGACCTCATAGGGACACTACTTATGACGCAGAGGCAGATGAAAGTTATCATGGTTGCTATAGATTATTTTACCAAATCGGTGGAAGCTGAACCTCTAACCAAAATCACAAAAAAGAACACCACCCAGTTGGAAATCCTTGATATGCCGATTTAGGATCCCCAGAACGATTGTCACGGATAACGAGAAGCAATCTAACAATGCCAACTTTCGAAAGTTCTGTGATAAGCTCAATATTCAGGTCCATTACGCCTCGCTTACCCATTCCCAATCAAATGGGCAGGTGGAGGTCACGAAGAGGTCACTTTTGAAGACGCCGAAGACGAAGCTGGAAGCTGCCAAAGGGCTATGGCTTGAAGAGTTGCCTAACGTCCTATGGGCTTACTAGACCACAGCCCGAACTCCTACTGGCGAAACCCCTTGATCCCCGTTGAAATAGGTCTGATTAGTGAACGGGTTAGCTAATATGATCAGAGCATGAATGATGAAAACTTAAGGGTAGAGCTAGATTTGCTTGAAGAGATCAGAGTCATAGCAGCATTAAGTACAGCGGTGTACCAAAACATGACGAAAAAGTACTACAATTCAAAGGCGAAAAAGAGGAGCTTCAACCAAGGAGATCTCGTACTCAAGAAGGTTACTTTATCGACTAAAAATCATACTGAAGGAAAATTCGGACGGAATTGGGAGGGACCCTACATAGTAAAAGCCCACCAAGGAAGAGGAGTTAATCAACTACAAACCATGGAAGGAAGAGAATTGAAACACCCCTGGAATGCTGAGCACCTTAAACGTTACTATGCTTAAGTCACTAACTAAATTCATGTGCAAATATTTACATTCCAAGTTCAAATGCAACTAAGACATGTCTTTCCTACTTTGTCTCTTTCTACATAACATTAGTGTAGCAAAGAGGAATAACCCTAGGGCTAATCAGAAGAAGATCGGCTCCTAATCCTTCAGCGCCTGAGGTTATTAAAAACCTAAACGAACTAGGGCTGATTAGGAAAAGATCGGCCCCCAATCTTTCAACGCCTAAGGTTATTGAAAATCTGAACGGGTTAGGGCTAATCAGGAGAAGATCAGCTCCTAATCTTCCAGCGCCTGAGGTTATTAAAAACCTGAATGGGCCAGGACTGATCAGGAGAAGGTTAGCCCCAAATCCTTCAGCGGGCAAGTTGGGTTAAAAAAAAAAGAAAAAAAATTGTGTCTAAAAGACAAAACTCAGCCATTCAAATGAAGAACAAGCATGCCCAGAAGGTAAGATACGCATCTATTTATTCCATCGTCAAGCAACTTAAGTGTTGGAGGAGTAAATTTCATTTATTCCACTATCAAGCAACCAAATTGTTGGAAGAGCGACTTCCACACCCGCATTCATTCCATCACTTCAAGTACGAATCAAACGAATACACATCAAAGGAAAGCTATTAAATGTATCATGAAACACCCATCAACAAAAATGACAAGTGTGGAAACTACTCACAAACTTGCCAAAGCATGCCCTAGAACAAAAGTGAAAATGTTTGTCTAGAGAGAAAAGTATCACGTTAAAGAGCAATCGGGATATGGTTGGATTGAGTTTTTTACTCAGTTGTTGAAAGCCTGAGTGGGCTAAGATTAATCAGGAGAAAATTAGTGCCTGGGGCACTCAAGAGAATCAAATATACTCAAACTCCACAATGTATATTCAAACTGTATATCCAATAAACTACCTTCATTAAAAGTTTCCTAAGTGTGTTTCAAGCAGCCACACATAAAGAGAAAAGTTACTGAGTATATCTCAATAAAATCCAAAAATTAACAATAACCAAAATTCTAGAAAATGTATCTCAAACAACACTAAGGAAATTGTTTACAGAAAGAAAAGAAGTAATAGAGAAGAGCAGGAAAATCAGGGGCCAGGCAAAGAGGGATAGGACTGAGCTTCATCTTCAATCTCTCTGGCTGGGGAGGGAGAATGAGTAACTGAGGCATCGTCGTTGTAAGCCTTCACTTGGGAGAGGTCCAAGTTGGGGTACAGAGCGCTGACCTACTGTCTGAATGTTTCAAAGCTAGCGTCCCATTGCTCCACAAACATGACCCTAATCTGATCGCCCTTCAGTTTTTTGATCTCTTCCTTCATATTTCGAATGCTCAAATTGGCAGCCTTCAACTTGTTCTCGTCAGCCAAATGGGAAAACTCATTTTTGGCCAGGCGAAGGGCCTTGTAGTGACACAGAGTGATGGACTGCAAAGGTAGGAAGTCATTAGTTTCTTCGAGTATTATGAGGGAAATGGGCAATGGGGCAACAAAATAATAAGAATGTGGATGATAAAAGACAGGGAGCACACTTTGGCAAACTCCTCATGAAATTTTTGTCCCAGCTTAGTCGTGGTTAGCCCATTTAATTCAGTCAGGTTGAAATGAAGGATAGCCCCCCTCAATCAACTTTAGACCAACTTTTTTGTTTGTGAAAATTGAAAGGGGAACATTTTCCTGGTTGACTACCTCAGGAGGATCGGTGCTGGTCACTTCTTTCCCTTTCTCCACCCTCTGGTTGGTCACCTATCCTCGGTTAGAACCCAGTTCGCTGCTCTTACCAGTGAGATTTGCGCTCTCCTAACACTTCTCCTATTCAATGGAAGCAGGCTTCATCTTGGCAGTGGGGGTGGGACTGGGGATGTACTCTTTGAAATTAAACACGTCCAGATCTTTCTAACGATGGGTCATGATGCGTGGCCTTTTGACAGGTGGGAGAGGTGGGGCAGGCATTCCCTCTTGTGAGGCATTCCTTCTTTCCTTTAATTTTTTCAAAGCTTCCTTATCCCCTTACTCATTACGTCTGTGCAGAAGGAAGAAAGGCACAATCAATAACCATAAAGCAATAAGAAATAAGAGATAAAAATGCATTAAACAACGCAACACTTCACCTCCATCCTTACAATTTTTTCCAGTCTCAGCAGTACGAAATAAAGATAAAGCGTCAAAGGAGGGTTCAAGTCCAAAGAGGTACTCACTTAGACTCTCTGGGGTGACCAAAGTAGACCAGCTCTTATCCTCAAAAGACTGAGCTAGTGTGATCCTCTCCTTCTCCTCATCAGAAATTATCAGACTCCTTTCCAAACCTAACACCAGGAGACCCACACACAAAAATTAAATAAAGGAAGGAACGGGGGTGCCACGTTGAGAGAATAATAGCAAATGGATAAAATCAAATAAAATTTGGCACTAACCGTCTTTGGGGAGGCCAGCCCACAGCCTTTGAATTCGTGGGGCAATCTCGTCAACCCTATCCCAAGGTTGAAATTCACAACCTTCCCCTGATACGAAGAAAAAGAGGTGTTTCCACCATTTGTTGGACTTAGAAAAACTGGTGATGAGCCCCCTACCATCACGGGCTTGGAAACTGACAAAGTCGGTGACCAACTCCATTAGCTTATAACAATAAAAAAACTCTTGAAGTGTTAAAGGATGCTCGTTGTCACTGATGACCAACCACAGGACCATACAACCAGTTAAGATCCTATACCCGCTGGGAACCAACTGTGTGGCCGGTGATGAGCCCCCTGCCATCACGGGCTTGGAAACTAACAAATTTGGTGACCAACTCCGTTAGCTTATAACAATAGAAAAACTCTTGAAATGTTAAAGGATGCTCGTTGCCACTGTTGACCAACCACAGGACCATACACCCAGTTAAGATCCTATATTCGTTGGGAACCAACTGTGTGGGTTGTTAGCCCAAGGGTTTTTTAATTTAATTTTGATGATTTTCATAATTTATTTTCTAAGAATAAATAGATTTAAATTGATAATATTTTATATTTTCAAAATGAAAGTGTTAACACATTTTGAACAATCAAAGTTGACACCTTAGCA
>JAOTRH010117224.1:0-14991 GCA_034768845.1 Heliamphora exappendiculata
ACTAGTCTAGAGTTATAAAAGTATAGAATAATTAAATTGAAACATGGAATGATGTCTAATTATTATTTTAACATGTTTGTTAGATTTGAAATTTTGAGACATTGAAATCAAAATACTGCTAGACTAGATGAGTCTCTGATATCTGAACTAGTTTTTATTTTACGTGGATGTCTGATATGCTACATTGTTAAAGAATGAGAACGAATGATGAAAATTAATAAGAAATGAATGATGAAAATGAAAATAAACGATGAAAAATGGAAACGAATAAAAGTAATGCATAAAAAAATAATGGGTTAAACGGCGTCTGGAGGACGATAAGCGTACTAGCGAGACGATGCAATAAGGGTGGCGGGCCACGGACAGGTGACTATAAGGAATGATCATGTCTATTGTATAAAACGTAGGGTCGCTCACTACCGAACTCTGGTTAACCGTTTAATGTGTATATTATTCTAACACTGTGTAATAATTAAGAGTTTAGATATCATTGAATTCACACTAGCTGTGCTAATAAACGTTGAAATATTTCAGGTGATGCGTGATGGAATAAAGAAAGTGGTAGCTGAAAAAGAAAGTTTAGAATTTATTTTAATTTATGTATTGCATTTCAATTTTTGTATCTAATTATAATGTTTAAATGTCGAATGAACTATTAGAAACTCTGAAAATTTTGAAATAATTTACTGGAAATATTTTATTGGAAATGATTTTTTTTTTTTCAAATTGGATGACCCTGATTGGGAGTAATTGAAAAGAAAAAAAAAATTCAGTTAGCAAAATTCAAAATGAGAAAGTGAAAATAAGCAAAGAAATAGGCGTTTTAACTCACTGACCGATCACAGACGCCATATATAAAAATGGGTCGTGACATAAGTAATACTGTAAATCTCATATATTTTTTTTAATACTTGAGTATTATAGAATAAATTATATATACAGTGAGAAATTTTATTTATATTTAATTAAGGTGAGATAAAAAATAAGATAAGAGTTGTAAAATTATTTTTAATTATTAAATAAAAAAATATTTAAAATTTAATATTAATAATATTAAAAAAAATTCTAGTATTACTAGTACTATAAATAAAATATTAATAATTCAATATTCACCCAATTATTAGCTTTAGTTTTACTATACAAAGGCAAAATAAAAAACTCGACAAGAAAAAATGTAAACATGTGAATTACACATGTGTTTTATCCAATTTAATTCATCTCTTATTTATGAAAAATTATTAAATATTTTTAAAGTACCATATAAGTAAAATTACGTGATATTTTTACATAAAATAAGTTATTTTTTATCTTTTAATTATTTAATAAAAATAAAAATAAATTATTATGTACTTAATATAAAATTTGTTATTATTATATTAAATAAAAATATTATAAAAACTTATCACATAAAACTCGAATAACACTAAATAATTACTCCTTGTCCAGCAAACCAACTTTGTTGGGCATAGGTTGACCTAAATTCACACGCAACTTTTACGCCACTTGCACTGCCTTTTATTCACACGCAAACTTTTAAGATTTTTGTACTTTTTTTGGGTGAGGTGTAAATATTAATTTTTATGATATTAAATAAAAACGGTCACAATTAAATATTATTATTGATCCGAGCAATGCTATTATTAATAATTTTTAATTTTTTATTATTAATTTTATTTATAAATTATAATTTTTTTAAAATATTTATAGGTTTTGTTATAATTTATAATTATTTTTTTTATTTTAACTAAAAATTACAATTTATAAATTATATTAAAAACATAAGAACTAGTATAAAAACCTTCTCCTTATTTTTTATGTTAAAAAACAAAATAAGTTTTTGTTTAGGCTAAATTTTAGAATTTTTGCTTATTTTGTAATTTTTTAGGACTTTATGTATTTTTTTGCATCGTCTCGATGATTGAAACTAAAAAATAAAAAAATTTAATCAAATAATAAAAAATTATTATAAATAAAAATAGGTAATATAAAATTTAATTTATTGGCTGATTTAAATCTTTTTTGGACTTCTATTAAGGCCTAATTGTTAACTTGCTTAAAAACTAATTTTTAAAATAAAAAAATTAAATTTGGTTCAAAATAAATTATTTGGTAATTTAACTTTTAAACTAATTTTTTTAAAGCTAATTGTTTTGGTAAAAAATTAAATTTTTTCTTTTTATTTAAAGTAGACAATTTTACTCTTCTATATATTTGATATTAATAATTATATGTAATTGGTAGTAGTAGTAAATAAATTATAAATAAAGAGTATTATTGTATTTTAAAAGTGGTAAAAATTTGAATAGAATATTCATTTTAATTTAACTTTTTAAAATTTTTAACTTTTAAATATTTTTGCCAAATAGAGTACTTTTAATTTTTTGATATTTTTAGTCACAATTAAAAGGTCAAAATTACCAATCCGGATGCATTAATTATTTTTGTACTTTTCAAATTTTTCTTGACAAGAAAAGTCAAAAATAATAATAATAATTCGATTAAACACAAAAAAATTACTAAAATTAAAAATAAATATCTCGAACGAAATCATAAAATAATATTATTAAGATACTTTGATCAATTTTGACATCTGGCAGACAAAAAGATTTCTTTTTGCTACTTACGGCAATAAATCAAGGAGAAAAAAATCACTTCAAAAGCACACAAATGTCATATATGGTAAGATACAAAGATTATGCCACGTGGGATCCAACTTTCCCGTCCCCTTGCTCGAGTACACAAGGTGGTGTTCGGTAAATTTTCATAAAGGCCTTGTTTGGCAACTCGGCATTATGTTGAATTTTATGTTTTTTTTTTTCAAAGCTTAAAAGTCGTTTAAGTCTTTTAATCTTTTTGCCTTTTGCCTTTTTACATAAAATATTTTTTTATATTTTTTTAAAATATCATAACTTTTATTATACAAATTTATTTTTATAAAGATTATATTTTTAAATTGACTCGTCAAAATATATCACATAAGATTAATATTAAATATAAATTTATATAAAAATAAATTTTAAAAAATATAATTTATTTATGATTTAAAGTTTTTTTTTTCTTTTTGTCTTTTTACCTTTTATCTTAAAATAATTTTAAAATAAAATTTTTTAGTTTAAAATCACTTTACGGTTCACTAAATAAATTTTATTTCTTTTTACCTTAAAAATGACTTTAAAATTTTTTTTAACTTAAAGGCAAATTTCCAAATGAGGCCTAAACAAATTATTTTTAATTTTTTATATATATAATTGTTTTTAATTTTTAATTTTTTTGATTTTGAGAAATCTTAAAAGCAATTATGTTGAACAATATTAAATAAATTCTACTAAATTAAAATAAATTTTATTTTCGCTAAAAAAATCTTTTTTTGACTTTTCTAAACTTTATTCTAAATTTTATAATTTATAGATACTATAATCCTGAAAAAATTTTAAAAATAAAAATCTTTAAAAGCTATAAGGTTTAACAAATACTACCAAAGAGCAATCCTTCAACGATATAATTATTTGATGGTTTTAGAATATTAAGTAATATTATTTATATATTTTTATTTAATAATATTATAAAAATATTTTATTTTTTTTATTTTTAAATAAAAATAATTTATTTTAAAATTATAAAAAATATTTTATTTATAACAAAATAAATAATAACATATAATATTTTAAAAATACTTAAATAATTGCTCTCTATTTATACGAGGTTTATTAGTTAAAATAGTTAATGAAAATTTATAATATTTTAATTAACACTCTATTTCAATAGAGATATAATATTTTTGGCCAGCTAAATTGAGCTTCAATTGAAAATTAATCAAATTTATTATGTCTAAATTTATTTAATTAATAAAAATATAATACATCATTAGTCAAATCACTACTTATGTATTAACATATTTTTTTATGCCTATTTTATCCAGTTAAGATTTTAATAGCGTTAAAACATATGCATACAAAATAATTAATGAAAATAAAAAAATATACTTTTTAATATGTTTAACTAGTTAAAATAATATTAATTTTTTAAATGCTTTATAAAACACGGTTCCATGTTATCAAAAAATATTTTATAAATAAAATATATAATATTTCATATCAATAAATTTAAAACAATGGTCACATTTGGAATGATTGTTTATTTGTTTACTTTTTTTATTTTTGTTTTTAGCTATTTTTTAATCATTTAGTATAACTATTATATTTTTCAACTACTCTCATCGAAATAAGCAAAAAAAGTAATATTTTTTACCGAAGTATGAAAATTTTTAAAAAAACAAAAATAAGTCAAAATAAGCTAATAAATTAAAATTTATGTTGCTTATTTTCGTCTTTAGTAAAAAAAATTTATTTTTTTATTAAGATTTTTTATTTTTTTGATTTATTTTATTGAGATAATTTGAAAACTAAAAAAATTAGTCAAAAGTTATAAATATATAAAAAAATAAACAGAAAAGACAAAAATATTGAATTTTCCAAAATTTAATGTAAGCACGACGAATATTAATAATATAATAATTAAGTTTTAGTCTAATTTTAAAAAGTTATAAGAGTTTTAGTTTCACATTTATTTGTGTTTAGGGTTTAGTCTTTTTTTTAAAAGAAGTTAATGATTTTTTTTAAAATATCCCTTATTAACTTGTGTAACATGTCGATATAATTCTTCTTAATTTTATGATGTATTTGCATAAGAGAGCGTTGACATGTTAATCACCAACGAATATTAAGAAAATAATTGTAAATTTTCTTTATTTTAGCCACCTTATACATAACTGAATATGATGAAAATAAAATATTTATTTGTTTCTAGATATTCATCAATAATTGGTATGTAATTTTCCTTTTTCGTTGGGATATTAGCAGTCAACAAATATTTTTTGTTTGTTTTGAATTGGCATTCGACTCCGGATATTCATTAAACACGGTTGCCCCTCCTCCGCCATTGCTCCTTCTCATTCTCCGCTCCGCTGTCGCCGCTTCCAGATCAATTGGCGCTGCCCACTTCATGCCACCGCTTCCCCTTCTCGCCATCGTCGCCATTTCTTGCCAGTGCAACTTTTTAGATCTAGACCATCAACTTATATCTCGTCGTCGTCGTCGATCCTTACCGTCGCCGATCATTACCATCGCCGACCACCAAATCTAGATCACCGACTCCAGATCTCACTGACACCGCCACTTGTTAATTCTGTCTCTTCCTCTATCTGATTTGCATTAAATTTGATCCGCCACTATCTTTCTAATATTTATAATATAATAATTGAGTTTTAGTCTCATTTTAGGAGGTTGTAAGAGTTTTAATTCCACAACTATTTGTGTTTGAGGTTTAGTCCTTTTTTAAAAGTTAATAATTTTTTTTTCTAAAATACCCCTCATTAACTTGTGTAACATGTCAATGTAATTCTCCTTAATTTTATGATGTATTTGTATAGGAAAGCATTGATCAGTTAATCACAAACGAGTTTTATGCAAATAATTTTAAATCCTCTTTATTTTAGTCACCATATACATAATTGAATAGGATAAAAATAAATTATTAATTTGTTTCTGAATATTCATCAATAATTGGAATGTAACTTTTCTTTTTTCGTTAGGATATTGGCATTCAACAAATATTTTTTTTGTTTTAAATTGGCATTCAGTTTCGGATATTCATTAAACACGGTCGCCTCTCTTCTGCCGTCATTCCTCTTCGTTCTCTGTTCCGCCGTCTCCGCTTCCAGATCAGTTGGCGACGGCCACTTCACGCCACCGCCTCCGCTTCTCGCCACTATCTCCGCTTCTCGCCAGCGTCATCGTTTTTCGCCGACGTGACCTTCTAGATCTGGACCACCAACTCATATCTCGTCGTCGCCATTGCTCCTTACCATCGCTGACCACTTAATATAGATCACCGACTCTAGATTTCACCGTCGCCGTCGCTTGTTAATTCTGTCTCTCACTCTCTCTCTCTAATTTGCATTAGGTTTGATCCGTTACCATCTCTCTGACATTGTGCTTTTAGTTCAAGTTCATCACGCATCTCTTCCTCTTTCTCCTCCACCAACAATAATGATTTTTTTGATACATATTCTCTATATGATCAGTGTGCAACCGATACAATTATCAGTTGCAAATTCTGTGCTGAACAATTTTAAATTGACTTATCAGTTGAACACTGATACAATTATCAGTTGTATGTTATTACTAAATATACATAACTCCCCTAAACCACTGATAATTTTATTAATTTAAAATTATGTTGTAAGAAAATATTGCAACAGATATTTAATACTGATAAATATATCATGGTATATGCGTAATGGACTAAAGTTGAAATGTATCGATAGTTTATATTCTTTATGAAAATATTTTCACTAACCATTGATAAATGTATCAGTGATCACATTTAGTTGTGATGAATTAAAACAAATATCAAAACTAATGATTTTATAGATTTGAAAACATATCAAATTTATGTGTATCGTGAAATAATTTTTAAAATGTATCTTTTGTATATATTATGGCGGCGAGTAATTTTGTCCAGCAAAGAGAAAGAGAGAGGGATTGTTTGATTTAATGGATAAGCCATTTTTAAAAAAATTTTAGAAAAATTTCAAATTAAAAGAGATAAAGAGAGAGAGAGAGGTTGCTTAATTTAAGGGATATGACACATTTAAAATTTTTTTAAAAATTTTTTAAATCAAAAGAGATAATATCTTTAATAGAGATATATTATATATAATAAAATAATTTTAAACTTAATAAAACTTAAATTTATTAAAAAAATACTAAAACTAAATATAACACTATTATAAAAAAATATGACTAAACTCAATTTTCCTTTTGTTTACACCGTACTATATTAATTAAAAAAATTAATATAATATTCAGTACGATATTCGTGGCTCAACCAGTCAACGTTCAACGGATTTTATTGTGGCTCAACCAGTCAACGTTCAACGGATTTTATTGATGAGTAGGTTTTACGAGCACCCAACAAACAAAGTTCCTAAGTTGCCTTGTCGGAAAATTATTAGCTACTTTGATTGTATTACACAGTGATGTTATATGATAATTATAATTTATATAATATGAGTTATTATTATTTTTATTATAAATTTTATTATTATTATATTAAATAAAAATATTATATAAATTTAACAGATAATATTTTATGAATACCTAATAATTACGCCACATTGTCTACAATGATGCAGCCGGTCTCCGGTCGCTTACTTGTCACCAATCAGGATCAATGCCATGGCTTATAAAACGATTCCTATGGACATATGTGTCCTGTTTGTGATCTTGCTAATTTATTTATTATTTTATAAGTTAAAAAATAAATTATGTTATTTAAATAATTAAATAAATAAATAAATTCGTTTAAGTAATTAAATAAATAAATAAATAAATTTATAAATTAAATAAGTTGATTTATAAATAAATAAATAAATAATTTCGTTTAAATAACTGATTTATAAGTAAATAAATGAATAAATTATAAATTACTTAAGTTTAAATAAAATTTGACTTATTTATAAATAAATAAATAAATAAATAAATAAGTAAGATTCATTCAGAGACCATTATTATTTACTTTGACTTGGGATAATAGTTTATTAATTATTTAATTTGTTTTTTTTATTTTTAATATTTCTTTAATTAATTTTTTTTGAAGTTTTTGATTCTTTTCATCAATAAAAATTTGAAAATTTTAACAAACATTGTCGAAAGATAATAAAACTTTTAAAAGATAAAAATAAATCAAAGTAAGTTAATTTTTTTGCTTGATTTTGTATTTTGTAAACTTTTAAGTTTCTTTTTTACATTTTTAGTTTTAGTATTTTTTCTTTCTAGCTCCAAAAATAAATAAGTTCTGAAAAACAAAAATAAGTCAAATATCAAATTTTATCACAATCTAGGTCTCAAGACTCGTCTTGTTAAAAAAATATTTTTTATAAAATAATTAGCGCATTTAAATTATTAGTGTTGAAAATATTATGAAATAAATTATTAATGTAATTTTTTATTGTTTAAAAGTTATTTGATTAAAAGTAAGATGACCCAATAATAAATAGTATTGTGTTTGTTTTAACATAATTTTAATAGAATAGTATTATAAATTGCTACAACAAAAAAGTTTCCTACAGCAAATGAATTGTTGCAGTAAGAATATTAAGGGCCGGTTTAGTAATATTTACAGTTTTTTATTTTTTATTTATGAAAAATAAAAAATATATTTTTATTTATATTTATAAAAAAAAAAAATATATATATATTTGGTTACATAAATATTTAAAAAGTGGTATTGGAGGTTACAAATGAATTCAATCAAAATTTATTTACAAAACAAGTAAAAATATATTTTTTTTGTTTCTTAAAATTTTATAAATTTTGAAAACTGTTTACAATTTTTTAAAAATAAAAACTAATTATCAAACATATTTTTATTTACAATTTACAAAAAAAATAAAAAATAAAAAATATAAACGTTATTAAACGGCACCTAATTGTCCAATAACTCGGAAGTTACCTCGGAGGTGGATAGTAATAGTCTGCTCTTGAGAATCTTATGGTAGTTAGGAGGGTTGGTGAAATAGTTTATTTATTTATTATTAATTTGACAAACTAAATAAGAAATTATATGAAATCATTCTTATATGGTCAAATTACACCCGCTTAACCTTCAACCAAACAAAGCCTTATTATCTCAAAAATACTACGTCAAAATATTGAGGTACTGAAAAGACCAACTAATATATGTGTAACAACTAACAACTATTGTTTTTGTAACATAAGAACATTCTATAAAAAGTATGAAAGCATGACATATATGCAAAAGCGGCTTAAATTTTTTTGAGGCCCAAGATAAAATTTTTAATAAAATTTAATTTTTATATAATAAATTATTTTATTTAAAATTTGTTTTTTTTCCTCTTTTTAAGGAAAAAAGTACTAATTAAATACTTACCCATAAATTTTCTATTAACATATTTACCAAAATCACTGTTTAAAACTGAATTAATTTCTTCATTATCTCTTTTTTCTACATTTTGTATATTTTATATTTAAGTTAAACTATTTATTTTTAAAAATAAAATATAATTTGTTCATATAGTTATTGATATTTGATTAAATTCAAATTTTACATTTATAATTTTTTGATACAATTTATAGAATGAATAATTTGGATTATTAATGTGGATGTATTTTAAATATACAAAGTAATTATTATAAATGGAGGATGTGATTCGAAAAAGATGGTGGAGATTAACCCACTCAAGGATTGGCCTCATCACTTCATAGTATGGTAGGTGGCTAACGAGAAAAACAACCCCTGAGATTTATTAGTAAATATAAAAATTTATATAGCATGCTTTTACACAAGTGTCTAAGATTTAAACATGTAATAACGAGATTAATTATGACGATAAACAAGTGTCTAATAGCTGCCTAGCCGGTGGTTAGTATTATCCTATGTTAATTGGAATTGAATGGAGTTCTGAATCAGGTCGCTCTTTTCTTTCTTTAATTTCATTTAATTCTACGAGTATTGTGTTTCAATTCAATGCTTTTTTTTGTCCCCTCCGGAGAAAATTCTCGAAAACGAGTTGGGATGGAACCTTTTTTCCCCATATCATGCCTACGGACTACGGTAGATTTCCGCACTTCCAAGTCATGCATGCAGGCATTAAGTTATGTTTGGATGATGGGAAATAAGAGAGGAAATAACTAATAAGAATGTAATTAATCACTGACAATTAAATAACTAATAACTCAATACCTATACTAATCATATTTATATGTTTGCAGTAGTTTAGAATTTTTATCCATGTAACTTTTTTTAGAAAAGTTATTTGAGTTCGTTCATTTTTTTTTTCATTGATTTGACCCTAAATTGTAAGATTACCATTTGGAAAAGGTGAGGATAGATTTCTAATTGGATAAGTAATTCAGAATTACTTTTTTATTTCTACCCATTCTGAACCGAGGAATTATGAAGATTCAAATTCACATTTTCATTCTTCTTAAAATTCATGCATTCAAGCATTGTCTGAAAAAAGGAATTGTCCTTTCTTGCAAGTGAAAAGAAAGTGTTGTGGTTGGTGTTTGGAATTCAACATGTATTGTTCTATAACTCCATCTAAGACCCCTTTGACCTGATCACACAGTTTTAATCCATTTTATTATATTAAGTATTTTTTGACCTAATGGTTTTTAGGGTTCATGTATAAAAAGGTGTATGCGGTCTCTAGGATTGATAACATGTAAGAGTGACAAATATAGCCAACTACTTGTATTCATTTGTATCATAGCAATTCTTTTGTCGATATTTGTTTGTGAATATAGGCTTACAAGTCGAACTCGTAAATCTTTTGTATACTGTGTGTACGAGTGTTTAGTCTGTTGTTTATTCTCGCTTTTTGTTCCATAGTAACAAAAAGGAAAACAAACAAAAGATACATATAAATGCAATTTCATTTATTTGGAAAACTTCTTGTTGGTATCAAACTTCTTTAGGTTGATATTATTGAATTACTTCTCATCCACGCCCAACATTGTTGCATTAGTATACGTAAATCGTTGTATATTCATAGGGTTGAGTGCGTATCCCCCATTTTACATTTTTCTTAAGTGTTCTTAGTGTAACGGGTGCTGTTGATAAAAAAAATGTAAAAAAAAAAAAATTAGTCTTGCTCCTCCATGGGGGGTTGTATATTGCATTTTGAACATTTGATTGGAAATTCTTAATAAATTGTGACCTGTTTGTTTGAGAATATCTCTGCCAATACCTTTCTTGGTTCCTTAAATTTCTTGGAGAACATTATGGTAGTAATTTCTGTAGAGCTTTCAACATATAGTGGTAGGACTGATAATTATGAGAACGAACGACAGGAAAAGGAACCCCCAGAAATGGTGATTTATTAGAAATCTAACCTGGTAAATTAGCTCCCTCGGGGGGAGAAATACATGTCAAGTTCATGTATTCTAATACAAAAAAAGTGGATTTGTGGCTGCATTGTTATAACTTAAAGGACCTGACAACAAATGAGCATTGAGACTACCTCCTTTTGTTTGAGTCCTAACATATACACAGCTTAGCAACCGAGAAATCGTACGTCTAACAAATTGATTGAACTCACTACTTCTTGTTTACTACCAAACAATTTCAGTATGAGAAAAGATGAGAGTCCCAGAAAATTGCCTCAGAGTTTGAAAATGGGTGGATCAGATGATCTATCAACTTTCAAATTCATGGACAAATTTCCAAGATAATTTTTTGGGTATGTAGTATTGGTGTTTCAGTATAGAAATTGATCAAAAAAGGAGTCATCCTTAGGCTCTTCCTTGGCTCTGGACGACACATTATCTGCTTGTATTTGGTTTATATAGGAGCCTTGAGAGTTTCCAAATCCAGAAAACCCGAAACTCCCAGGACTCTGCAACATCTCTAGCGTGTATGGCGCTTGAGTTTTGGTTCCTGGTGTTGGCTTTGTATTGTTAAGGGAATTTGTATAATTTGACATCAGACTCAGGTTATCGGTCATTGCGAAAGGCCTTACACCCGAGGCCGCATTGCTGCCACCGTCATTGGGAGGAGGTCTATTCACGGGATAACTGCCACGTGGAGCCGGGACATCGTGGTTGTGCTTTCCTTCATAAGTGGTGATCACGGCCCTAACATCATGGGATGCTCGCTCTACATGCTTCCTTACCGGACAACCAATGTATGTACATTTGTAATAGCTCCTATAAAAATTGAAAACATCACAGAGATTAACAAACCGAGTTCATAGCCAAGGCGATTACAAAAGTTTTAAAAAAACCAAGATATGAAGAAAAATTACCTAGGATTAGGATTGCCCTTGACTACTTTTTGGCCATATTTCCTCCATCTATACCCATCATCAAGAATGTCAATATCACTTGTGGTTTGAACAACAATTCTGGGTTGCCGAACAGTTCTACTTCCATTAGCCGACAGGACCTCGTTTTCATCTTCTCCCCTCCTACAAAGGAGAAACAAGAACAAAAATCAAACACCTTTTCAAATTTGATTGGAATCAAGCGGTCAAATTCATGACTCCATAGACTCGATTATTACCATCTTTTGGCCTCGGGTTCGTTTTCGTTGTCGTTCTCTGACTTAGTACTCATCGAAGAGCCTCGATCAAGGTCATCCTCGCCGAACGAAACAGAGGAATTCTCCGGGGTTGCCACGGACTCAATTTGCATGTTTCCTGATCCCGTGTTTAGATGGCTGGAAAAATCCATGTGGGTGTTGGAAGGAGGCTGGATTGATTGGGAAGATGATCTTCTAGTAGATTGAGGCTTGGGATGATTGTGACTTCCCTTATATACAATTTCAGTTATTCGTCCATCCAAAGTTGTCTCAACTTTTTTCTTGGTTGGGCAATTGGGATATGTACACTTATAATAACTCCGTGGATTTTCACTTCCTTTCACTTGTTTTTGCCCGTATTTTCTCCAATTGTATCCATCATCTGATCTTCTCTGCTCTCTCAGATATTGGGAAGGTTGGGTGTAATGAATATGGCTGGACGGAGGAGGAGCCCCCTTACTCTGTTTGTTTGTTTTTTCCGATGACAAGTTCTGAACTTGTTCAAATTCTGATTTTGCTGATGAGAATTGAGGTTGCTCTGATGGTGGTTCATTCATATTCCAACCTTCATTTCTTCTTTTGAACGATTCTTCCTGCTCAAAACCAAAATTGAAATCACGAAGAACAACTTAAAAAACATATTTGTTGGTTTGAACTCTGGATTTTACAGTTTGGACTAACAAGAGAGTGAGTATTGTTCATTTAAATTGTCACAAAATCGAGTTCGAAAAACTTACCAATGAAAATGCGTTCGCAGAAGATTGAAAGATGGATGAGGAGGACGAAGCAGGCCTTGTTTGGGGTGGTTGGAAAGAAAAACCAGAATAGCTTCTCTCATCTTTGTAGTCAAGACCAGAAAAGGTCCCAGTAGTTGGAGATGGAAGAATCTACAGGATATCATAGCAAAACAGAAAAACCCATTAACGAACTCCA
This sequence comes from Heliamphora exappendiculata, assembly GCA_034768845.1. Lineage (NCBI taxonomy): Eukaryota > Viridiplantae > Streptophyta > Magnoliopsida > Ericales > Sarraceniaceae > Heliamphora > Heliamphora exappendiculata. Next base: position 13,039 of record JAOTRH010117224.1, read on the forward strand.
TCAATATTTAGCAGACTCGCTCAAAAAAGATAATAAAAAAAAGAAAAGAAAAAACAGTCCGAGAAGAAGACCACTAAAAAGCTAGAAAGAGCAAAGACATACAGGGAGCGTTCAAAAAAGTTAAAAACTTTATCCAAACAAGTGCACTTGTAATTTTTTATTTGTAACTTCATATTCTAAATCAATAAACAAAATTTTTACTATTCCAAAATTATAAATTTATAATTTTAACTTGTAATTTCTTTAAAGTTATAATCATATTTTTTCAACTATGATCATAAATTCAAAAAGTTCAGTTATACCCAACACTTTCATATATACATGAACTCACATGAGAACTTGAGTGAAAAGCAGGAGAGTCCAAGAGCCAAGTTGGGCTGAAACCGGGTGGGATAGCAAAATAAGAAGAAGGAGAGAAGGGAGGAGGAGGAGGAGGAGGAGAGATGGGCAGTGATGGTGGTGGAAGTGACTTGAACTTTGGAATCTCCACCTCCACGCCGCCGCCGCCGCCGCCGCCGCCGCGGCGCGCGGCGGAAGTAGTCCTGTCTTGGTACTGGCCATGCAGGTGTTCGTTGTTAGAAAGAAGATCGGAAAAAGAAGTAGGGGTCATGAATTGAGGTGATGATGAGAAAGAAAAGGCGGGATGGTGAGAATTAAAAGTAGTACTGTTGGAATTGCCACCTGAAGACGCCATAGAAATTAAGAGAGAGAGAGAGAGAGAGAGAGAGAGAGAGAAGGGTGGGCAATTATAGAGGTTAAGGTTTTTCTTCTTCATCTTCTTCCGGGAAGGTACAAGGGAGTTTGAACGTGGAATACAAAAAAAAAAAAAATGAAGAAGAAGAAGAAGAAAAAAAGTTTGGGTCAAAGTTTGTGGTCTTGACCGACTCTTGGCTGCTGAATCAGACGGGAACTCAGTTCAGCAATATTTGTTCTCACAAAGTCACAGCGACATCAGCCACTTGCTTGTTATATTGCCTAGAGAGCCTCCTCACCAAGAAATGAAACATTATTTGCCGAAAGTCTTGTCACGTGACATAGCAAATTCATATAATTTTATCATTAAAGCTAGGTTTGTTTTAACATAAAATACTTTTTTAAAAAATATTTTACTTATTTTCTAATATTTTGTTTATAAAATATTTTACTAATATTTTACATCAAAAAATAAAATTAATTTATATTAAAAGAGTGTAAGTTATTTTTTATATTAGCATCAGTCGTGATGGTAAGTGTGGTAGTAGTGGCAACAACAAAGACGTACGACATGGTAGGTGGTGGTAGTGGTATCGGTGATGACAGCAATAGTGACGGTGACTGTGGTAGCAGTGGTGGTAGCAGCAGTGATGGTGGTAACAACGATAGTTATAATAATAATAGCGGCAATGGTGAATGTGGTATCTGTGACTGTAATAGTGGCAACAATGATAACTGTGGTGCTGACAACTCAGCGGCGACGATAGCATATTTTGGTAAAAAAATTTATTTTTTTAAATAATATTTTTTAAGTATCATTTAAACACTGAAAAATAAGAAAATATTTTTATAAAATAATTTTATATAAAAAATATTTTATACCAAAACAAATAGAGTCTAAAATATATTACAATATTAGTTGTGAAAGGCATTTTGATATATGTGCAATATATATTTATATTTATAAAAATAATAAATTTCACTTTTAAAACTGTATTAATTTTGAATTTTTTTTTTCACAACCTATTATGATCCACCACCAAATAATAGTGGTTGCCAAGAGCCTTAAATTAATGCATCAATTTTTTTTCATACTATTAGATTTTTTTATTGGTAAGAGATAAAATTTCTTACCAGTATAGGTTCGAATTTACACTTGTTCAAATTGATATATTACTTTAATAATAATTTTGCATTAATTTGCATCACCATGTAGCCGGGCTAATGAGGTGAATAATTTCTCCCTAGAAAGTGATACAT
>JAOTRH010117235.1:0-46913 GCA_034768845.1 Heliamphora exappendiculata
ACAAGAACTTATATAAGGAGTTACTTCTCAGCATTTAAGAGAGAGAGACTTGCATTTACTATTCTATTGCTCAAATCCATCTAAAAAATCATCAAGCTCATATTTATTACTGCAACTCCTGTTCTTGTTCTTCATCTCTCTTTACCCTTTCATTTTTTGTACATTAATTTTGTGAAGAGAGTGAGCGTTCTTCATTTATTACATCTCATTTATTGTAATCAAGGGTGAGTCACCTTTTAGCCTTTGAGTGAGTGAGTAAAACTTATCAAAGAAGAGTTCAAGAGAGATTAGAAAAAAATAGGGGCTTATTTTTATAGGATCTTCTTGAAACTGTAACAGATTTGTGAATGTGCCCGTAAATATTCAAATAGCTCAAGTGGAATCTTGAAGCTTGTAAAGGCTTGGAATACGCCCATAAGTATTCTGAATAGTAAAAATACTTAAGGGAGATCTTGAGAAGTAGATGTAGGCTAGAATAAAGCCGAACTACTATAAATTCTTAGTGTCTGGTTCTATTTCTCTATCTCTCATCTTTTAATATTTGCTTTGGTTATATATCTGCATATCTTGCTTTATTGCTATATTAAAATATTTTCAAATTTTTTTTAAAAATTACTATTGCTTTTTTTAAAGACCCAATTCATCCTCCTTTTGGGTTGCCTAGTTCTAACACGAGCTATAGCATATGATTGGTATGTTTTGTGTCTTGGATCCGATGAGATAAATAGTTGTTAGTGAGAGAAACGATGAGTTTGAAAGAAACTAAATTGTGTAATTGGTAGTCAAGGCATTCAATGAAAAGGGAAAGGTGGACACGAACTTGAGAATGGAGTAAAGATGTGAAAAGAAATATAATGAAAATGGTTTTATAGCTGTGATTATCGTGTTATCGATTCGGTATTGAATTAATGTGATAAAGTGAAAATGTGAACAAAGAAAAGATGATTTGAAAGGAAAGTTAACGATTTAAAGATATGTGGATAATTGTGAATTGATAAACTCATGGGTATGACATTAGGCTAAATGAATGGGTCAAGAGAAAGTATGACTGATGGAAACACTGGGTTATGTGGGATCAAATGAAATGAACTAAATGAAATTTGAAATGAAGGAACCTAGTTGTGAATAATATACATATATGAGTTAGATCACCAAATGAGAAATTGTGATGGTTACACGACTGATGTTGTTTCGATATCGGTTCAGTATTAGTGTAATGGATTAAATGAGACAAGATGGTGTTGAAAAAAAAAATTAAAATGAATTTCAAATATAGGTTATGTGTGTAATGATGAACAATGTTGTATATTATATGATAGGCTTACTTGAAAATGGTGAAATGAACAGAAAATTGGTGGTAATAAGATATTGGGATGAGGATAGGCTGATATTTTCTCTAAAACTTAGACAGACGGGTCTGAAAACAATTTAAAAAGTGATTGCATTAAGACATATGCATTCACACTTCACATATTATGCATAATATCTTTTTTAGTTTTTATCCTACGAGTTTCGGCTCATGTATGTTGAATTACATATTTTACAGGTTCAAGTGTATAGGAAAAAGGCATAAGGCATTCGTGAGATTTGAAGAATGAAGAACGAATTTTTATATTATGTTGAACAATTGTCATCAATTTGTATAATGTTGAGAATGACAAAACAGTTTTGGATGAATATAATTATTATGAGGACATAATGAACATTCATGTGTGGTTTAATTTTGTATTGTTTTTTAAGAAATACACTTTAGATTTTTTTTAAGGGTTTTGGAAGTGACAAACTTTGTACCAACTAAGAATCGAAGACTTTTCTTTAAAAGAGGTTTCAATTCAAATGTGAAGTTTAAGAAGAGGAATTCCATTGCTTATTTTACGATATTAGATAGCAACGTAAGGTTCATGTGCCTCGAGTTGGGGTGTGACAGATCAACTCACATATTCTTCAATTCTCGTCCCAAAGCTAAAAGTAGGGAAGTTTTCAATTCCTTTTATAGGTGTGAAATGTGAACAAGTTCAAACCCAAACACAGGAAAAAGAAGAAGAAGAAAGCGTTAATTTTTTTTATTTCTTAAATTATCATGTGTTTTTTTTAAATTTCATCCCTCAAGTATCATTTTACCTATTTCATTTCACAACTGTCTAATTTATTTTTATTCGGCCAAATTAAAATACATCATTTATTGAAAGTCTTTTTTTTATGCTCTAATTAATTTTGTTAGCATATGTAGGGTCCTTTTAGAATAAATAAATAATAAATAATAAAAAAAGGTAAAATATGTGAATGTTCGAGACAAGACTGTCAAGATCTTTATTTTTGCAAACGATCAGCGATTTTCAGTGGAACACAGACACGTATCAACGGTTTCCGCAATTAAGCAAATCTCACAGCAGTATCTGCAATTATGAAAAATAAGCAGCGATTTTTTCAATTTTCATAAAACACTGAATTATAGTTCACACCATTAAAGAACTATAATTGCACTCTGATCCATAATCTCAAGACTATCTGGCATTGAGCTCCTGTTATTAAATGCTTGCCATTTCTCCCCACGTTAAGATTTTTAATATCTGTCAATTAAATTTAATTACGAATAATTTAATTTAATTGGCATCTTGGTATTCCTTAAACCATTCTGCTTAACTTATTTGACCGCCAAATAATCAAATCCACTTATAGAGTTTGTCCCAGTCAAAACTTATAAGTCTCCTTAAGGGGGTATCGTCATTTCTGATTTTTTGATATGTAAATTCTGTCAATAATTAATATTTACTATATAAATAATACATCTATTCAACTCACTGGTAATATAGACCCATATAAGATCGTATCCTTTAATGAATCAAAATAATGAATATTAAATATATACAAATCAATAATTATTTTAGAATTAAGAGAATAAGCACTATTCATAATAATATTGGGGTGTGAATTAATTTATATAGTCAGTATAAAATTAATTATTCCAAATATCTCGTTCAATATACATAAAGTGTACTAACACAGAGAGTCAGAGTAATAGACGACGCTATTATCTGTTCTTCGTAACCAAAACAGGCCTACTAAACTCTGTGCTACAGTCGTACTCTACACACCAGATTAAATACGCTACAGAATATTAGACATTCATGCATAACAAATAAATTATATACATACATTGCTCATAAAGATTCTCATAAAATAAAAAATTAATTTTATTAAAATAGAATTAAATACTAAAAACATAATTTTCAGTATACCAACTCTAATAGTGAAGTAATCAAAAACACAAAACGGAGAGAGATAAGATTGTGTGAAAGAGAAGGTTAGTTTGAGTTCGGAATATTGACAGTATGAACACGGGTATGATCGTCTCAATCAGAATGCCCCAAAAGTATGACTGTCCCTCCTGTTTATAACTCTATGATAGAGCTCTTAGGATTTAGAGTAGGACTTTAAGAGTCATAATCGAATTATGAGAGGTAACCTTTAGGGATCAAGAGATAAGATCCACAGATTATCCGTTTCCTTGAAAATTAGTGTTCTACTCCAACTCAACTAGGTCGGCCAATAGGGGTCCCGAGGATACCCGACCTATTCGGGTCAAGCACCCGACCCACTCGAGCCGAGTGACTTGGGGGATCAGTTAAGTGACTCAAGTGGGTGGGTCTAGTAGCTCGACAAACTTTTTCCATAGCCACGAAACCATATGTCTCCCAATATTCCATACAAGATTGTACTGCCATTGTCATTAATTGTCTCTGGAACAATCTTTCGATTCTTAGGAAAATTTATAATCATATAGTCTGTGCTATATGTGTTTGGCTTTGTTCAGTCTATGCTGAGCCACATAGTCTGTGTTATGTCATTGTAATTAGGTAGTCAGAGCTATACAGCATGTGATGTCTTCACGATCTGTGTCATGACAATAATACAGTCTATGATGTCTTTATGGTTTGTGCCATGGAAGTATAGTCAAGTAGTCAAGCCTACTGCCATAATTCGAGCTATGCTTCACAGTTTGTGCCGTGGTATATCTTCAACCAGAGTCAGGGTCACGCTTTATAGTCTGTACTATAGGATATCACGAATTCTTTACATAGTTGCTCGAACTCTCGAGCTATTGTTACTTTAGCGACTCGGTTCCCTAACCCCTTGAGTTATTCAGACCCACCAGATCGTTCGTCTCTTAAGCCACTTCGAGTCCCCTTGCCGAACTACACGGACCTTGATCTGTTCGGTTAACCGAGCTACTTACCCCTCGAGTGACTTGGCCACTAAGTCATTCGGTTATCGAGTTACCCACTTATTCGAGCCATTTCATCTGAGTCATTCACAAGTCATTCACTAAAGCCACTCATTTGAGTCACCTGCTCGAGTTACATATTTTGTTTTAACAATCTACATTTTGCCCCTGCATGGGTGCAAGTTACTCGACTTATGTTTGTGCGTGTAGCGTACGCGCCTACTTGTGAGCATGCACATGGTTGCCAACTATTGTGTCGCCTCGGCTCCCTTAAGCCGATGCATTTAATGTTCTCTAACTCTTCACATCCTGTCTTCATGTTTTAAAATAGTGCTTTAGGACCCCATTTTGAGCCCACCTCCTTTAAAGCCTTCTAGTAACCTTCTTTTCCACTATCATTCTCAATACTCTTCTACCCATCCTCGCAATGGCCTCACGTGCTGCTCGTCCCTCTTCCGCTGTCAACATCGGCGATTGTGAGGCCAACTTAGAGGCCCATTCTGCTATTCCTTCTACGGAGTGGCATATAGCCCCTTTTTAGGCGACAAGAACGACAAGTTTTAGCAAGCAGTTGACTCTTTCGCCCCTCATTCCTCTATGGTCACTCATCCTCTTCTTTACCCAAAGATGACCCCTGAAGAGGCGAAGATGATAACTCCCGCTTCAGTTCCTCGCCTCTAGATCGAACGAGGCAACTATCCACACTCATTTCTTCAGTTTAAGACTCCCGCGGGTTCCACATTTGGCTAGGCTGAGTGGGTTGAGAACGTCATTCACGAGGCAAATCTTCGTGCCATTCTAGACCAAATAGGTATCCTGCCCTCTGTTATGCTATCGAGGACACTACACATGCGTCGGAGTATCTCGAGTCTGGAAGTGTTGATCAATCATTGAAGCATCGACTTGCACACTTTTATCACTCCTTAGAGTAAGTGGACACCGACGTCTCTATCCTTCTACACATTGACATTTAAGGGAGTGCCATCTTCAACCTGAATAACCTATCACCATCCGATCGTGACACAATTACCTGACTCGCACTGCCACTCACGGGAGCTATTTTAACGACAACAGTGCCTCCTTGATGATCGATGTTCTTCTACCAAATCCACTTATGCCTCATGAATCAGGTATTTCTTTAAGGATATTCAATAAAAGGGCATAGGGGACGAGGGAGATAGAGTTGAATTTCCCAAAGAAGGCTATGGGACGATCTTTCACCTGGCAGCCTTCATTTCTTTCTTCTTGTCGACCTTAGTTGTTCCTGTCGACACTTTACCGCCGATTGGGCCTCTTGAAAGTTGAGATGGAGCGCTCTATAGGGCGGTATGAGACAGTCACATTTGTCACTAGCACATTCCTCCAAGCAATGTTGTATGAGAGGTTTCCCGATTTTGCTCTGCGTCCCCTCATCTTCACTCGGACAAAAAGAATTCAGTCTACTAACACCAACGGCCAAGCTGTCACAATAGACATTCTGAGTGACTACTCCTTGATTCTCAGGTGGAGCGGTCAGAGTACTGTAAGGGACATCTTCTCCTTTTTTAACAAATCCAACGATTTTTCATTTCGACATTATACTTCGGCGCCAACCGGCGTGGTCTTTCCGCACTGGTACTTTAACTCTCCACAACACCTCTAACTTGAAATAGCTTATTCTCACGAGAATTCCCATATCACGGTACTGTCTATGTTATTGCCTGGTTCCCTTCCGTATATCACAAAGGATGGGGTTGGCATCTCCTCATATCGCCATAATCGAGTGTTGCGTCAATTTGGTTTCGACCAGGAAACCTCAGTATGCCACTTCGAGCCCAACTCATATCTTGATAGTTACGCCCCCTTTATGCTCGGGAGTCATGTCACTCCTTTTTATCTCCCAGTAATCAAGCTCACATCCCGAGGGCGTATAGGTTGGTGCACTTTGAGCTATTTTCATTACTGGCTGCAAAACTTGAATTCTTTTTCTCGCTTCCCCACTACTAAGGCGACGGTTGCGATTGCTTGCCCCTTGCTGAAATCCATCATGGCATGCTGCCTTTCGAGTAGGAAACATGATCGAGGCACCTATAGTAGATTTGCTATTTCTTCTAGTACTGCTCATACCATCAAATTTGTGCCAAACGTCATTGCTGCTGCTCCTATTCGAGCGGTCAAAGGTCAAGTTATGCGGTCCATGGTGCAAGCAACAAAGCACACCATAGCTCAAGCAGAGGGAGTGGGACCAAACACTGCCCAATTTAGCCAACCGATGAGGAAATGCCTCCTTTGAAAAGACATCGTCGAGTAAGCACTGTTCTAATTATCCGTAGTTCATTCTTTTTTTTTTTACATGTGTTCTTCTTGCTTTCACGGTGCGAGTACCTCAAGTGTTCCTCCTGCTCGTACTAGTTTTGAAGTACCCCCTCTTATAGATGTTTAAGAGAGTAGGGTTTCGATGATGATGTTCCACTAGGAAAGATGCTACACACTCGTCGTAGGAGTATTGTGGTCTCACCCGCACCAGAGGCGTAGACCAAATCTTCATCAGCTCCTCATTCGCGAAGATCTTCTCCTCAGCCTATGCTCCCAACATTAGATGTACCCCCGCTACCGAAGTCCAGTTTCAATACTTCGACAGATGAAGCGCATGCCAAACTGGCTCCTATTCTAGACTCGAACGAGAAAGTTAGGCAAGCTGCTGAGATGTTCCCTCGGGGCATTTAGACTCACTTCTCAATTTTTAACTGTCGAAGATCGAGGAATCTTAAGCCGAGGTTGAGGTGCAAGGATGAACGGGTACTAAAGAAGATGACCTTGAGGCAGGAGACAGAGGTGGCATTGCCGTTGATTCGCACGATCCCATCATGCCTATAGGGGCCATCTAACTACCTTCTTCAGAGCCATCAATTGGCCTGGGAGCATACGCCGGGGATGCTAATGAGTTTCTCGGGCACAAAGTGTCCCCACATAATGTGTTTACTTTAGAAGCCTCCGAGTTCATTATCCGAAAACCTTCATCAATTACCGTCTTCATGGACCTAAAATGCCTGGCCTCACCCTTCACGTCGTGAGTTCCTTGGTTCGTCAGCTATTAGATTTTGCTATCCATGAAGTGGACCTGACCGCATTAGACATTGCTCTGGCGAATATTAACGATTTAGAGGAGGTGAGGCTAGACCTTTCTTGGCTGCGATCCAGACTGAACGCTGCTCGCACCCTGCTAGTGCATAGGAAGTCGCTCGCTCGAGTTCGTGAATACAAGTACTCTTTGACCTTGTCGGAGCAGCGTATTGGGGATTTGGAGGTAGCATTGAGGGAGGCAAGAGCAGAGCACGCCCAAGCATAGGAAAAACTATAGGCAGATTTCGTGGAGATGGCTCAGCATGAGTCTCGTCTTCCCATGGACATCGACATAGGAGATAACTAAATGAAGGATCTACTGTAGAGTTTTGTTGATCATGATCCCATACTCGTTTTGTTTTCTTTTATTTATGTAATTTCTTCTCCTCTTCTTTGCAAAATTCAGTAGATAGTATGAAAGTGAATGACATGTAGAAGAGTTTGTTATTATTCTATGCATAATACTTTTCAATGTACTTGGCATTAATAGATCCAGTTCTAAAGCCATTGCTGACTCTAACCAACTTATAGTATCCACTAGGGTTGTCCTACGTAACTTAGTAAGGCCCTTCCCATTTGGGGGTGAACTTGGGTACCGCCAAGTCCCATATAATGGGATCTACTAACTTTCAAACCAGGTCTCCCTCATTAAATTCCCGTTTCAGCACCTTTTTGTTGTATGCTTTTTCCCTTGTTTACTGAGTTCCTTTCAATTTATCCCTTGCCCTATCCCGTCTTTCTTCAATAGTTTCTAAGTCTGTGAATCGGTGATGCGAGTTCCACCCCACAGCTAAGGCCATCCTGGCTAAAGGTACAGTTAATTTCTTTTAACTTAATTTTTTTTCAAAGGATCTCACTTTCAACCCCTCCCCCCAACATAACTTTTAACTTTTCAGTGTATTCACTGTTCCTGTGCTTTTGGCAACGCTTCATTTTCTTATTTCATATTGTTAGCTTTAGCTGTTTTACACTGTTGATTCAACTATTACTTAACTTGCTTGTTTCAATTTTTTGCGTTTATTTTTTTCATTTGCTTTTTGCTCTTATTAATTTTTATTTATTTTATTTTTTAATTATTTTTAATATTGTGTTGCTATGTGTCTATTACAGAACAGTTTTGCCTTTTATTCTTTTTTTTTTTTTTTGATTTTTGCTCTTATTTTAATTATTTTTGTTGAAAATTCTAATTATTTAATTAAAATTATACTTAGATCATGAGATGTTCTTATTTTTTTATTTGAATTGTGAGTTAGATGTTATTTTTATTTAATATTTATAAATTTAAAAATTATTAATGATATAATTATGAAGTCACGGTTTGATTCCAGTTTAATTTCGGTAGAACCGGTGACCCGTCCATCTGTTTTCTTTTTCGATTTGCTCAACCATCCGAGTTTAAAAGCATTGATTCATGTGATCATTTACCTTTTAACATATTGGTATATTTTTAAAATAATTAAAATTAATCTATTTACTATTTTTATTTTTATTTTAAAAAATAAAAATCTCCACGATCCATCTCGTAGTTAACTTTATAAGTTTATCTTTAAATTTGGAGTTCAATTAAGTATGAACTTTCAAAAAATTAGAAAACAAATTGAATATTATATACTATTTATTACTTTTTGTAAAATTCATCTTATGATTAAAACAACACAACATATCAATTTAGATATTTTACAAAAATTCTTTTTGTGAAACTTATGATCCCAAAACTCATTCATTTTTTTAAAACTTTTTGAATTTGTAAAAAATTTACAAAATAACTACTATTGGCTATACTTTGTTTATAATTTTGCTCGATAAGTTTCATAGTTAAATTACATTAATTGAATGAATATGAATTTACCAGGCACAAGCTATTACGGTCTTTTTAGTTAATTTGAATGAATATTTTTGAAAAAAAAACTTAATTATTAATATGCAACAAGGATATAGCAATCACACAAACAAGTAGATCAACCAACACACGATAAGACAATGAATTTTTACGTGAAAAACCCCAATAAGGGTAAAAATCACGGGATTAATCCTAGTCTGAGAAAACAAGCACTATATGATAGGTTTGATTACAAGAAACTCTTACAATCCCCAGTTGAATCCTCAACCTATTGCTAAAAGCCTTCTTGTCGAATTCTCGTGAGCCAATTCCGTGCTTGTTTGCCGTTGGAATCATCCGTCAGACTTTGTCACTTGAGACTCCTCTCAAGTACTGGTGTTGATGATGAATATGATGAACTGACTATTAACTTGAACCATATCAAACCAACATGAAGTTGTCAATTTTAGCTTAGGAATTCTCCCCCTCAAAACATACAAACCCAGCCTCTCAAAACATAACAAAGAGAAAACCCTCGTTCCTCAAGTTTCTTAAACAGAAAACAGTATATATCTGCCAAAAGCTGCAAACCCTACATAACATAAAATTTGTCCTCGAGAGAGAGCACTCGAGCGGTCTTTAGACCGATCGAGCGGTCATGCCTAATGATGAACAAAACTTTGATGCAATCTTGATGCAGTCTAGATGCAGATTTGAGAAGCACTGATTTCATCATGATCTTCAAACCTATCAAAACTAACACAATACCACAAGTGTATCATATCAAGGAATAACATCATGATATCAAAACTTTAAATAAGGTGGCATGGGTCACAGAGTTGCCAACACTTGAGAAAGATCATTAGGAAAAAGGACTTAGTAATCTCCCCCTTTAGCAATTCTGCGACAAACACACAATAAACCAAAAAAAACAAAAGGTTTCCATAGATGAGAGGTATGGATCAACCAACAGCAAGTTCAGGCAATGTAAGATATAACTAAGAAGTAAAACACCCAATACCCAAGCAAGTCAACACACATTACCGGTTATCCAACATATCCAAAAGAAAAAAAACATGTTTCCTTCCAAACCAATGTTTTCATCCAAACAGTACATAAAAAAATGTGTCAACATGAATCTCAATGATACCAAAAAAAATTATCCATCAAAGCACAAACTATACCAAAAACACTATACCACCACCAGCAGCCAATCTCCCCCTTTGGCCCTGAATTGAGAAAGGATCACTGAGGAGGAGGTAGACGAGTGCTAACAAGCGCCATAAACTCCTACTGCTCTTGCCAAACCATCTGAGCATGCTGAAGAAAACCTTGAACATCTGCAAGGAGTAAATTGACGTCCTCGGGAATCAGCTCAATCTCAGTCTCCATCCACGTCAAGCGATCAAGAACCTCAGGCTCGGGAGGAAGATCAACATCCGGATCAATACTCAGCTCCTCGGGGTCACCAGCTCCAGCCGCAGAAGAACCTACAGTCGGGGGAGCTCGGGGAATATGTGAAGAACTCTATTTAAGGGTGGTTTTGGAAATAGGTTTGGGCAAAAACACAAGTTCATCCGGGTGAGCCCCGAAATGATACTTAGGGACACGAAGAGATCGCAAAAATTGAGTGATGAAGAACCTAAAAAGGAGACCAAGGGAAGACTAGCCTCCGATCATGCGCACAAGCACATAAAACATGACAAGAGAGACATCAACGGACTGGCGGGTAGCAATGGCCCACATGAGATATCCATGAGGCTGGGAAATCTCGGAGGTATGACCTTTAGGGACGATGTTGGCACAAATGATGAGATTTAGAAGGCGACAGTCAGGGGTGAGATCCCTTTGAGGGATAAGAACACCTGCGACCCAAGAGCAAGACGACCCATAGATGGCTGAAGCAGTAGGACCATGATCAAACGTTTCCTCACGAAAAAATGAGGAACGTGGGAAAATGGGGTCAATAGGCCTAAACTCAAGACCTAGCCACGAGGCAATGGTATCAGGAGTAAAAGCGAAATCAATCCCACGAACTTGCCCTGAAAAAGTGTCAATTTTAGAAGATTGCTCAACCAGAGAGTTATAAAAATCTCGGACTAAAGAAAGGTTCACAGACAACGACGACTGGAAAGACAAAAGTGAGTCCCACTTAAGGGCGAGGAATGATGCAATGATGGGATTGTCAGAGAAATCCCGAAGAACCACACTCCGTTCCAATAGAACGGACCGCTTGGCGTAGGATTGGAGGTAGGTTGACAAATGGATCTTAGAAGGAAACCTACGTGATAGTTCGTTAACATTGCCGGGGGCTATGGATTTAGCACGGTACTTAGGGGGCATGATTCTAATAAAATAACCAAAGACCACATGGAGGAATGAGAAACAGCCCCAAAAAAAAACAACAAATCACAAGACGAAAGGAACGAGGTCATGTAAGAATAGGGTAGAAGAAGAAAACAAAAAATCAAACACAAAAACCAAAAGAGAATAAGAAAGATAACAACCAAACTAAAACTCCTAAACAGTCAAACAAAAAGAACGTACCCTAAACAAAAACCAACCCTATAGCAAGAATAAAACAACAACAAAAACTCTAACAAAAAAAAACAAATAAAAAGAAATCTAATCCCTAACACAAGAATAAGAGAGAAGATGGAGAGAAACATACCTAGGAGAAGAGAACACACGCAAGAACCCCAATGAAAAGCGCGTCACTTGATGAGAAAAACACCAAGAAGAGGAGACGGAGCCGGGAGGAGTGAGAAAGAGACACCAAGCCGAATGAAGAACATAACCCTTCACCACGATTTGAAAAACCAGTACGCACGAAGACCGCTCGATCGGTCTTTAGACCGCTCGAGCGGTGTCCCCTCTGTGACATCAACACAGAAGAACAACAGAAAGAACCGAGAGAGGAGAAAGACCACTCGAGTGACCGCTCGATCGGTCTCTCGGGCAGTGAAAGATAACCTTCGGTAAAAAGACCTGCAGACGAAAGAACCGAGAGAGACTAAAGACCACTTGAGTTACCGCTCGATCGGTCTAACAAAAAAAATAGAGACATCACGCACAACTAGAAATAGTCGAAGAGAATAAAAAAAAGAAAAAAAAAATAAGAGGGACGACACACAAGAGAAGAATTAAGTACCAAGACGATATCTAGACTATTTGGATGCAATGCTCGATGACACACCCAATTGCATAGCTATGAGTCTGTGTGATACAGCCCACTTATATAAAAGAGGAAATACATTCATATCAACTTCTATGATATCATGTGAGTGGGTGAACTGAAGTGAACAGGTAGAAAGTTTACCACATAGCAAAACCAACCGATGCGACATTCTTCACCATACCAGAAAGCGATGAGTTACATATTATGAATCCATTTCAACCCAAATAGACTCGTTAAACAAACTCCCCCTTAATCCAGACACACAAAAACAATAAGCACGGTACCTCTGGCGGTTGCCACACTAAGACATGCGAGAAAGCAAGGCACGCTTAGGTAGCCATTTCCATATCCAACCTTTAAAAAAAAAATGAATTCACAGACGGCTTTCACACTAATATGAACGAAAAAGCAAAGTTCGCATAGGTAGTCATTTCTTGAGAAAAAAACGCATATGTCATTCAAACCGAGGTAGCTGCACACTAGTACGTACGAAAAGACATGGTCCGCATAGGTATCCATTTACTCAACAAACCGACACAAAAAAATTGCCCAAATCAAAAGAAAATTCATAATTAGAGACTATGAGGGTTGTCAATGAATCATTGCATGTAATTAAGGAGAAACTGATACAGACTAAGAATTCAATCATCAGAGATTCTCGTATATGAAAAACTAGACTAACCTAGACCACCAGTGGTGTACAGAATAGAATTAGGTCCGAATGTATTGCCAGAGTTATATAAGCGGACCAAACCAACCACAGAAAATAGCCAGTCTCCAAATGTAAACCAACAAACAAAGCAACCAATCAAATTCATAGATTTTCAACCGGTACTTAGAACTTCATGCAAGTTGTCCAACACCCGCCCCCCCCTTTTTTTTAAGAAAAACACTACTCGATAAGACAGACTCCTAGAGTCTTCCTAAGGAACTCAAACTGAGGATGATCAAGAGGTTTAGTGAGAATGTCTGCTCGCTGTAACTCGGTGTCTATGTGTTCAAGAATCACAATGCCATCTTCAACGAGATCCCAAATGAAGTGATGACGGATGTCAATATGCTTAGTTCGAGAATGTTGAACAGAGTTCTTAGAAATATTTGTCGCACTAGTGTTGTCGCAATACAACATGATAGGTCCCTGTTCAAAACGATAATCAGACAACATCTGCTTCATCCATAAAAGATTAGTGCAACCACTCCCAGCTGCTATGTATTCAACTTCAGCTGTAGAAAGGGAGATGGCATTTTGCTTTTTGCTATGCCAGGGCACAATATTGTTTCCTATGTAAAAGAACCCACCCAATGTGCTTTTTCTATCATCAATACTCTCACCCCAATCAGCATCAGAAAAACCCATGATGTTAGCAGTAGTATCATAAGTGAACCAAATCCCATATCCAGATGTCCCATTCACGTATTTGATGATACGTTTAACAGCTTGCAAATAAGAGTCTTTGGGACTCGCCTGATATCTAGCACAAACCCCAACACTGAAGGCAATGGCAGGGCGACTCGCAGTCAAGTATAATAGACTTCCTATCATACTTCGGTACATGGTCTGGTCAACAGGTTTACCAGACTCATCTTTGGACAACTTATTAGTAACACTCATAGGAGTTCTAGCATGCTTAGAGTTGTCTAAACTAAATTTCTTTACCAAGTTCCTAGCAAACTTAGATTGAGAGATGAACATACCAGATGAAGTTTGTTTAACCTGAAGACCTAAAAAGTAGTTCAACTCACCCATTAAGTTCATCTCAAATTCATTACTCATCTCACTAGAAAAATCTTTCACTAAAGCATCATCAGTAGACCCGAAAACTATGTCGTCGACATAGATTTGAGCTACAAGAATATCATGGTGCTGGGAATAGATGAACAGAGTTTTGTCGACGCCACCCCTACAAAATCCATTCTCTAACAAAAAAGAGGTCAACTTGTCACACCAAGCTTTGAGAGCTTGTTTCAACCATCAGAGAGCTTTCCTAAGTTTCAGAACATGATTTGGTACGATTGGGTCAACAAACCCTTTAGGTTGCTCTACATAGGCTTCTTCTTTAAGATCACCATTCAAGAAGGCACTCTTGACATCCATTTGAAATAGTTTGATATGAAGTTTACAAGCAATAGCAAATAGAATTCTAATGGATTCAAGACGTGCAACAGGGGTAAATGTCTCATCAAAATCAATTCCCTCAACTTGAGTATAACCTTGTTCTACCAGTCTAGCCTTATTCCTAATCACTTCACCAAATTTATTTGTTTTATTTTTTAAAATCCATTTGGTGCCTATGACATTCTTGTCAGTAGACCGAGGAACTAATTCCCACACATTATTCCTAGCAAATTATTCCAATTCCTCATGCATGGCATTAGTCCAGTTTTCAACAAATAAGGCATCATTGACAGATTTAGGTTCCAATAATGACACGCAGCACATATAAGTTACCTCATCCCGCATTTGATGCCGAGTCCGCATCCTATATGTGACTTCTCCAAATACTTGAGATACAGGGTGATTTAGCTTTACTCTCACTGAAGGTTCCAGACCTTTCTTTTGAGAACCAATGGGTTCTGATTCTTAAACCTGAACCTCTTGTTTCACATTTGTGGGAGTTTTCCCGACAGGTTCTTCACGTCTTTCCTGTATAGCCTGACTTTTGGCTTTTTCAACTTCTAATTCTTGAAATGTACTTGAAATAGAAGAATCAGCATCAGCAGGTGTAATAATTGGTTCATCATCAATAACCACATTTATAGATTCCATAACAGTAGATTTCCTATTGTTAAAAACTCTATAAGCACAGCTATTGGTAGAGTAGCCTAAGAAAATCCCCTCGTCACTGCGAGAGTCAAATTTACCTAGCTGCTCCCTATCCCGAAAAATGTAGCACTTACTACCAAAAGTACGAAAGTACTTAAGATTCGGTTTCGTTCCTTTCCACAACTCATAGGGGGTATGAAGGGTTCCTGGTCTCAGGTAGACACGATTGATTATATAGCAAGCAGTATTTACTACTTCTGCCCAAAAGTGTTGTGAAACCTTCTTATCATGCATCATGACTCGAGCCATTTCTTGAAGAACACAATTTTCTCTTTCATCCACACCATTTTGCTGAGGAGTTTTTGGTGCAGAAAATTCATGATAAATACCCAACTCTTCACAAAATGAAGTGAACTCTGAGTTTTCGAACTCCTTACCATGATCAGACCGAATGTGAATAACGGAATTGTGGGACTTGAATTTTTCATTTTAAAGCTCAAGAATAAGAGTTTTGAAAATAGAGAACGTGTCTGACTTCTCTCTCAAAAAATTAACCCAAGTAAATCGAGAGAAATCATCCACAGCTACAAAAATGTATTTCTTGTTCCCTAAGCTTTGAGTCCTAGTAGGTCCCATCAAATCCTTGTGAATCAACTCTAGAGGAGCTTTAGTGCCTAACTCATCAGTCTTTTTGTGTGGAACTCTAGTCTGTTTACCTTCCTGACACGCACCACAAACCCGACTCAATTGACTTCCCAGCTTAGGAATTCCTCTAATTAACTTTTTATTGGCAATTTTCGTGAGATGCTTGTAATTCACATGTCCAAGTCTCCGATGCCATAATTCAACATTATTGACATTGACAGAATTACAAGTTTTAGTATTTAAAGGAATGATACCATAGCAATTATCAGATGTTCTAACACCATGCATGACGGTTTTACCTTTCTTATCCAAAACGATGCAATTATTTTTAGAAAAATGTACTTCATGATGAGTGTCGCACATCTGACTAATGCTCAATAAATTAGCCTTTAAACCGTCAACCAAGAGGACATTTTCCAACTTAGGAAGTCCAGGGGAAGACATGGTGCCTTTTCCTATGATTTTTATCGAATTTCCATCCCCAAAGGTCACCATTCCACCATTATAAAACTCTAAAGTGGCAAACAAAGACTTGTCCCCTGACATGTGTCAAGAACAACCACTGTTAAGATACCACATATGTGAGCTTTGAGCTCTCATAGCAGTCTGAATCACATAAGCTTTCAGGTCTTTAGACTGAACCCAGACTTTTCTAGTTTTCACAGTATCCGACTCTTTTCTTGTGTTCTAGGACCATTGGGGGAGGACGGTCTGTGAAACAGGACAGAATAATTCAAGTGAGGCATGCCATGTAACTTAAAGCAATGTGGTCGAATGTGACCTCTTACTCCACAATAATGACATATGGGAACAAATTTATTTTCAAGAATCGACATTCGATGCAAGAGTTGGCAATCAGGGCGAATGTGGCCTAGGATACCACAGTGATGACAAATAGGAGAAGAGTTAGGCTTTCTTACCTTGCCACATTGTAAGGTGGCCTTACCTGTCGCGTTTGTTCCTCCTGGCTTTACTTGAGTATAATTCACTTCATTCTTCCCTTTCACTTCATCTCCTTGCTTGGCTTTCAAATATTTTGGCTTTGCATGTTCTTTTTGTTTCTCAGTGGATTGATTCGATGTACCAGAAAATCCCAAGCCTGCTCTGTCACATGCTACCTTTTGATCGCCAAGCAATCCATCCAAAGCACGTGACCCTGCGTTCCAACGCTTGAGAGTAGCATTAGCATGATTTAATTATTTTTCAAGATCAGAAACATGACATTCTAATTCAAACAGTTTAGTAGACTTATCATCATTCAAAAGCATGAACCTTTCTTTATCTTGTTTATAATTTTTCTAAGTTAATGCACAAGATATTCATTTCATTTTTTAGTTCTTCTTCTTTTGCTTCAGCCATCAGAAGCTCTTGCACAAGTTTATCTTTTTCGCCCTCATAGGTTTTAAGTTGAAAGGCCAGCTTGGCACATTTTTTGATTAACACATAGCTCTCCTTGTACAGCTTATCGTAAGCTGCTTGAAAAGTGTCACTATCTTCCCCCTCACCAGTTTGGACATCTTCTTCTTCTATCTCATCCTCATTCACAAGTTTATTCAGTTCATTGACACTATCATTAGAGTAAACAGAAGCAGTAAAAGCTATAATGTTATTGTCATCAAACTAATCTTCATTGTCATCACTCAGCTCAGGTTCGCTTTCATCTTCCTAAGTTACGGTGAACACTTTTTGATTCTTTTTCAACTTGTTCGGACATTCCTAAGCAATGTGTCCAAAACCTTTGCACTCATAACATTGGAGATCAGAACCTTGAGATTTTTGCTCCTTTTTGTCAAAGATTATTGGACCATTCTTAGGATTGTCATTCGCAAACCGTTTCTGAGATTTGTCATCCTGATTTGGTTTTTTGTTTTTTCAGAATTTTTTAAACTTTTTGACAAACATAGCCATCATCTCAGGATTAAACTCATCATCAGAATCACTAACAAACCCTTGAACGGAAGTGAAGGACAAATTTTTTGAAGATTTGTGATTTTGAAAATTTAACTCATAAGTTTGTAAGTTTTCAACCAAGCTTTCTACTGTAATAGAGTCAATATCTTTACTTTTCTCTATTGCAGTGACTTTTGGTTGGAAGCGTTCGGGAAGAGATCTCAAAAATTTTTAAATAATTTTGGAATTTGGAATCTTTTCACCAAGATTGAATTAAGCATTAACAATGTCACTTAGCTTAGCATAAAAATCATCAAACTTCTCGTCTTCTTTCATAGATAAAGTTTCAAAATTAGTGGTAAGACGTTGAAGTTTAGAGATTTTACAGTTTGCGTTCCTTCATGAGTGATTTCCAAAATTTTCCACGCTTCTTTAGCCAACTCACATGTGCTTATTCTACTAAACTCCTCATGAGTGACCCCGCTAAAGATAGCATTCATAGCCTTACTGTTCCACCCGGCATTCTCAAAGTCAGTTTTATCCCATTTAGCCGATGGCTTAGGGACAGTTTTCTCATCAACAGTCATAGTAGGATAATTATAACCCTGAGTGACAGCTAACCACACCCTTTCATCTATTGACTTAAGAAAAGCTCTCATTCAAACTTTTCAAAATAGGTAATTATTCCCATTAAGAAGAGGGGGTCTACTGGAGGATGCATCTTTTTTAGATAATCCATGTATGCAAATCAAAAATAAGATAGCAAGGGTCACGAAAAAGCCCGCTCTGATACCAATTAAAAAAAACTAGTTATTGATATGCAATAAGGATACATCAATCACACAAACAAGTAGATCAACTAACACACGATAAGAAAATGAAATTTTACGTGGAAAACCCCAATGAGGGTACAAATCACAGAACTAATCCTAGTCCGAGAAAACAAGCACTATATGATAGGTTTGGTTAAAATAAACTCTTACAAACCCCAGTTGAATCCTCAACCTATTGCTAAAAATCTTCTTGCCGAAATCTCGTGAGCCAATTCCGTGCTTGTTTGCCGTTGGAATCCTCCATCGAACTTTGTCACTTGAGACTCCTCTCAAGTACTGGTATTGATGATGAATATGATGAACTGACGATGATCTTGAATCATATCAAATCAACATGAAGTCGTCAATTCTTGCTTAGGAATTCTCCCCCTCAAAACATACAGGCCCAACCTCTCAAAACATATCAAAGAGAAAACCCTCGTTCGCCAAGTTTCCTAAATAAAAAACAGTATATATCTGCCAGAAGCTGCTAACCCTACATAACATAAAATTTGTTCTCGAGATAGACCGCTCGAGCGGTCTTTAAACCGATCGAGCGGTCATTCCTAGTGATGAACAAAACTTTGATGCAGTCTAGATGCAGATTTGAGAAGCACTGATTTCATCCTGATCTTCAAACCTATCAAAACTAACACAATACCACAACTGTATCATATCGAAAAATAACATCATGATATCAAAACTTTAAATAAGGTGGCATGGGTCATAAAGTTGCCAACACTCGAGAAAGATCATTAGGAAAAAGGACTAAACAATTTTGCGTTCTAATTTATTTATAATTTTATTTAGCTAATAAAAATGCAATTGAACACAATAAAATTTTATATTATTTATTTTTATATTCAACCGTGCATAACATGGGTTATTTGCTAGTATATATATATAAGATGTGACATGTTTTTGGTTGTTTATCAAGAGGAGTTAGTTACACTATGAGGGTTTTTGACATAATTAAAACTTATAATTTATATATTGTAGTTTGTAATAGAAGTTGTTAGTATGTGGTAAATATATTAAATTGTAACTGAAATAGAAAAAAATAGTTATAATCTATAATAGAAGTTGTGAATATCTATAACTTATAATAGAAATTGTGAATAACTTATAACTTATAATTGTAACTTATTGCTAAATTAGTAGTAGAAAATTAAAATATGACAACAGAAGCTTTACCAAACACCCTTTATGTGCAGTTGCGTCTTTCATTAAAGTCGTGAATTCGACTCATTTATGATTGCAACTTGATTGGTTGCTTTAGTTACCTTGGATAACGAGCTCTTGAGTTGGCCAGTCTGTTGTTGAATTTAAAAAAAAATAATAAACCTTCATAAAAGAATAAGTACGATCATGAAAGTGGCTTTTTTTTTTATGTGAAAATGTATTGACTTTTGGAGTCTAAAATTGTTCCTCTACAAAAAGCCAAGCAAAGAGATAAAGGGATTAGTATTGCTCCTCAAATAAGTTGAATTAGTTATTAGTACTTGTGACTTGTGAGGTTCATCCAACCAAATAAAAGGGGTGGATTTGATCTCGCCTTTATTTGTTTTGGCTCTTGTACTTGTGTTGCCAATATGTTTGTTGCAACTAAATTACTAGGAGGATATCATGAATCATAAATATTAACCAATTAGTACTCCTCTCTCACAAATAAATTAATATATTTTTACTATAATATATATCATAGCTTTGAATATTAATTTTAAACTACTATAAACTTGATTGCAGAAAGGTTTACACTATGTGTAATTTAAATACTAATATTTTTGTATAAATAAATCATTTCATATAATGATTAATGCATCAAAAATTTAAATAAATTAAGTTGATCCTAAATTGATTTATATATCTCACTACCTATACTTTGGCTAACTCTCTATAAAAAGATCATATTATATCCCACTTGAAAATGATGCATTCTTAAGATTTAAGTATTTTACATATTTTGCACTAAAGTTGTTCAACAAAAATAATAATAAAATTAAGAAAAGAGAATATTCCCTAATTCCCATTAATTTATGACGATTGAATATATGGAACAAAAAAATATTGATAATTAAATTTGTTTTTATTTCTTAAAAAATGCAAAATAGGTTATTAGAATTGCAAATGGAAAGATATAAATGTAAGGAGATCTATTGATTGTGTTGCTTACATATATTAAATTACCATAATATAATAGTATTTGAGAAGAGTGATATATTGATTAAAAAGGTACAAAATAGATATGCTACCTAAATTTTTAAGAATGAAAACATGTGACATATTTTCTATAATATCCAAAAAAAATATTATAAATTAAGAATTTGAATAATGTTATCGTACTTGTTAAAGAAACAATAATCAATGTCGTAAATAAGAAATTTGAATAATCTTACCATGTAAGTTTTATAATCATTGGTTAATGAAATAACCAACAAGTAGCTGAAATACATATTTCAAAATATTAAGAATATTTTTAATGTTCGAACGCAATAGAAGCACAATCATGTAAACACTAAAGAGAATATTATATAAAGATTTAAGTTATTCGGCCTATACTGGTCTACATCCATGAGTAAAAAAAAAAATAAGCCACTATAATTGTAAAGATTATATATTTAAGACCAAAAAACACTCAAAAAAATTTCTGACACCCAAAACTCAAGTATTGAAATCAACCATGTTTTTCCACTCGAGAGTTGACACCCAAAACTCAAGTATTAAAATCAACCATGTTTTTCCACTCGAGAGTTATCCTAACACCCTCAGTATTTTTTATGGACTAATTACTCTTGGGTTCTATTTTGATGACTTATTTTAAGATAAATTTTATGTAATAAAAATTTATTCCATAAGATCATATTTTAAATGTTTACTGATCTTTTAGACATTTATACCTTCAAAATGTTATTATGAAAATTAAATCTATTTATAACTAGTACACATTTAAGGATACATTTTTATTCCCTTATAATGATTTAGATATGGATACTTTTATATTCTCTTACAATTCATATGCCAGGATATCTTATACATAGTCATGAATCTCTTTGCATTTTTAATTTATAATAATCACTTCATAAATAAATGGTTTGATATTAAGAATCAGGCTCAACTGAAACTATATGTATTACACAAAAAAGCATATTAACATATTCTCATATTCTCATATTCTCATATTAAGATATCAACATATCCTCATATTAGCTTGTTACATACCTCTTACTATCTCGTATGCAAATACAGTATTCTTATTTCCTGTAAATAAATCCTCATTTCGAATAGCAACGTTGTGAGACCTTGACCTGTTTTCTTTTTCGGCGTTTTTGGACGCGCGTTGTGTTTTCGTTGCAGCATGATTTACTGCTTTTGATGCATAATCGGGCTTAAATATGCATGTGGGGTAGGTTCCTAGGGCCGTGGGCCGTTGTGGCGCGATTCTCGAAAAATTTTAAAAAAAAGATATTTTAGAGACCTATAAATATCTGGAGTTAGATATTTTTAAAAAGATATTTTTCAAAACTTCTCAAGTAAGTTTCTCGTTTTCTCTCTACCTTCTCTCTAAGTTCTCAAGGGCCTAGGCCTGGGTTTTCAACGATCCAACAGCGGATCCTTACTTTTGGCACGGTGGGTTACGCAACCATCCGGTCAAATTTTAATTTTGGTGAAGCTCAATTTTGCACGTGGTTCGAGGCGCCGAGTTTTCAACTCACCAAGGTAGACTTCTAGACCCTACTGCTCTATAAGGGTGCTATGGGTAAACATGTGTGTTTTTAACGGGTAGATTGCTGTAGATCTGCGTTTATTTTAAAGTTGGGATTTTGGGTTTAAAACTCATTTTCGACAATTTCTATGGATGGAATCGGGTGTCGGGAGTTTCTTTTGAGGTCTCCGTGTTAAGCCTAGGCGTGTGGGTGTTCACGGATGTTAGTTTGGAGTTTGGAGGCTTCGAATCGGGGTTTGGATTAGAAACCCGTAGCTCAAAATCGAGTTCCGTCGAGGTTTAGCCGACTGAACCAAGTGGTTCGGTCGACTGAAGTTTGGATCTTGGGTTCGATCGACTGAACCGAGGGGTTCGATCGACTGAATAGTGTGTTTTGGCATTTTGTAGTTTTCCAGTAGGGTGTTCGGTCCACTGGAGGTGGGATTCGGTCGACTAAACCTCTAGGCTGTGTTTTGATGGTTCGGTGGTTGGGTTTTGGTTTTCAATTGGTGTCTTATGGTATTCAATTGATTAATTTATGGAAATTACTTGATTTAAATACCTGTGGATTCTTTTTGAGGTTTAGTTGGTTGTGTGGTGGTTTCAGGGGTCGTGTCGTGGTCTCGGGTGTGCATTTGAGTGTTGCCCTCATGGGTGATGTGCATGGTAGATACAGCTTGTTGATGCACAGTTAGGTGCGTGGTTTGAAGTTAGGTTGTGTTGGCGCGGGTGAGCGTCGTGGGTTTGTGATGGTCGTGTTGGGAGTGTTTGGGCTAGTGGTGGTCGTGTGGGTTGTCCCATGAGTGGATGTCAATTTGTTTTGGCGGGTGGCATCGTGATGTATTGTTATACATGGTTATGAGCATATTTGTAACTGTTTATTTATGTACGGAATACATAAGTGGATTTCGTGATTGTGACATCAATCGTTTTTTGTAACATGGTTTATACTTTAAAACCTAGAGTTTTATAGGCATGTGACAAGGTTTGTGGAACGTCGTGTTGATACATGATTATATGCTTTAAATCCTAGTTTAGATTTGCATGTGTATGAAATGATTTAGATGAACCTGTGATCCAGTAGATGTAAATCCTGGTTGATGATGCGCGTGTGCGTGTGTGGGTGTACGAGGTAGGCTGCGAAAGCTGGCGTATGAGGTAGGCTGTGAAAGCCGGCGTGTGTATTTGGGAGCTACGGTCCTTCGGCGAAAGTTCGAGAAGATGCATTAGTTGGGGCTGCGGTCCTACGGTGAAAGACCGTGAAGATATGTGTTGCATGGGTTGCGTGCGTGTATGTGCGATATCTGACGAATTAAAATGAGATCCTAATGAGGCACGGGTGTGGGTGTGTGTGCGATATCTGAAGGCTGAAATGAGGTCCTGAAGAGGCACATGTTTATGGATTGCATGTATTGCATTTTGGGACGGATAGACCAATTTTTTTAAAACTGTATTATCGGCCTACGGGAGTCGAAATACTGTATTAACGGCCTGCGGGAGTCGTAATACTCGAATCATTTTTAAGGCTCTAATGAGTCGACAAATGGTTTTTATCCTTGCTTTTTCTTTCATGTGAAAATGGTTTTCTTGCTCTGGTGAGTCGCGATCTAAAACTGTTTTTAAATTATTTTATTGGCTTGAAAGAGAATCAAAAATTGCACTTCGTTTATCGAGCATGTTTAGCTTATACTGTATGTGTTGTTTAGAATCTGTTGAGCTTTGGCTCACAGTGTGGGATTTTGCTTTTCTTCAGGTACCAGTCACGCTAGTTGATCTGGAGGTGCTGAAGAGGTGGAAGAGATGTAGTCTTCCTTTTTGCTAGTTTTATTACATAAATGTTATAACATGTTTTCAAGCGTTAGAGCCTTGTAATGTTGCCGTTCGACGTTTATATACAATGCATGTATGATTTATTTTGAGAGTGTATTTTTGGGCTGGTGTTGTTGTTAGTTGTTGTTTGTTTTTGGATGTTTTACATGGCTCGGAGTTTGGAGCGTGACAACTTGGTATCAGAGCTCTAGGTTTAAATACCTATGAGCCGTGGAAAGAGGTTGCATCACCGTGTGAAGTTGATTCCGTGTGCTTGATTGCATGTGTTTACACGCTTTAATAACATGAACGTGTCAGCATGTTAGATACGTGAAAGATGTGTATATGTGAGCATGGGGGTTGAATCTTAGGAGTGATTGTCTTGCCTTTGGGTGTTTGGATTAACAAACTTTGGAGCCAAGTTAGAAACGTGTTTAGCTGACGTGATTTCTAGCAGGGAATCTGAGTAGGTTATCCAGATTGACGTGTTATTCTTGTTGGTTCTCCTCGGTATGTGGAGTTATTTAGCATGAACCTATGTGCTTATGTGTTGGCATGTTAAGTATTTAACATTTATGTTCATGCTATGTGATGCGGCTTATTTGTTGTTTTGCTTTCATATAGACGCGATGTCGGCGAGGAGAGGGTGAGACCGTGGTCGAGGCTGTGGCTGTGCTGTTGGCCAAGGGGATATTCCTATCCCTGATGCTGGGGATGCTAATGCTCCCCAGGGACCGATGGATGCGGCGGAGTTGTTGCATGTGCTGGTTGGTTCTATCTAGCAGTTGGTTGCTAGGAATGAGCCTGTTAAGGAGAGGGTTCCTGAGGCGAGGGCTACAGTTGCGATGTGGGAGTTCAGGCGCATAGATCCACCTACCTTTGCAGGAGATCCTGATCCTCTTCTGGTGATAGAGTGGTTGGAGTTGACGACTCGAATCCTGGACACATTACAGATTGTGAAGGATGAGTTGCGAGTTTCTTTTGCCACCTTTTAGCTGAGAGGTGATGCTCATTAGTGGTGGAGATATGCCAGGACTACAGTGGGGGCCACATGGGCAGATTTTACATGAGTCTTTCTGGAGAGATAATTTCTACAGTGAGGGACTTATGCAGGGAAAATTTCTATTCTCTTACCCAGAGGCCATTGACATCATGCGGTACGAGGCCAGGTTTACGAGCTTATCTCGGTTTGCACTGGAGGTGGAGTGCACATATGAGTTTCTTTCGATGAGGTTTGAGCGGGGCTTGAGGCCGGCAATCAAGGAGCGAGTGGCTGTGATGGGATATCGTGTGTTCAAACAGCTAGTGAAAGCGACAGTAAGGGTTGAGAATGCTTTGGCTGAGACTCGAGCTTCGAGGGAGGCCAGGACATCACAGGGTGGGACGGAGATACAGACAGGTGGACGCTCCAGCAAGAGGAAGAAGTTCTCTGGTCCTAGCTTTTATATCCATCTGGACCACCGTGGGAGTTGACCCGTTATCGATGCAGACAGCTGGGGCATCGTGCAGTGAATTGTTTACAGTCGTGACCATCGCAGAGTTTGGCTTCAGTCCAGCTGCAGGGGAGGGAACCGTCAGTTTGCTATGAGTGTGGGCAGTCCTGACAGATTCGTAGGGATTATCCCCAGAGAGGCAGTGCGCCGAGCAGGGAGGACACGCCAGTGGGTTCATATGTGCTGGGTTCATCTGAGTACCGACAGCGACCTTCTGCAGTTCAGACTTCCCGAGTGACAGATTGGGGAACGTCAGTTCAGTCGGTGCGACAGCCAACAGCGCCGAGTTATGGCGGACAAGACAGAGTGGGGTTGTCCCGAGTGTATTCTCTTGTAGCTCGTGGTTCATCTAGGGCACCGATCGTGCCGGAGGATGCTGATATGCCTTCAGTGAGCAAAGGTACTTTCTAAGTATGCAGGTTACGGGTCAAATTCTTCATTGCTCCTGTTTTGGTTATGGATCCCGTGGATGGTGTGCTGTGTAGAGGCAGCGGGTGGTGAGGTTGGGAGTGTTGCAGATCCTGTGTCTGTGAGACAGTTGGCCATTGTCTAGGATGCCTAACCTTGTTTAACTATATCCTATGAATGGTTTGGCTGACCATCTTTTGTGCCTGTGTTGGTTGCGATCGACGGTTTGTTGTTTTGGCCTTGAGTTAAATTTTGGGGGCGAAACTCCTTTAAGGGGGTAGAGTTGTGAGACCCTGACCCGTTTTCTTTTTTAGCATTTTCGGACGCGCGTTATGTGTTTTCGTTGCAGCATAATTTACTGCTTTTGATGCATGATCGGGTTTAGATATGCATGTGGGATAGGTTCCTGGGGGGTGGGCCGTTGTGGCGCGATTCTCAAAAAATTTCAAAAAAAGATATTTTAGATACCTATAAATATCTGGAGTTTGATATTTTCAAAAAGATATTTTACAAAATTTTTCCAGTAAGTTTTCTATTTTTTCTCTGCCTTCTCTCTAAGTTCTCGGGGGTCCGGGGCTCGATTTTCAACGATCCAACAACGAATCCTTACTTTTGACACGGTGGGCTACACAACCATCTGGTCAGATTTTAATTTCGGCAAAGCTCGATTTTGCACGTGGTTTGAGGCATCAAGTTTTCAACTCACCAAGGTAGGATTCTAGACCCTACTGCTGTATAAGGGTGCTATGGGTAAATGTGTGTGTTTTTAAAGGGTAGATTGCTTTAGATCTACATTTTTTTCAAAGTTGAGTTTTTGGGTTTAAAAGACATTTTTGGCAATT
Organism: Heliamphora exappendiculata; assembly: GCA_034768845.1. NCBI lineage: Eukaryota > Viridiplantae > Streptophyta > Magnoliopsida > Ericales > Sarraceniaceae > Heliamphora > Heliamphora exappendiculata. The sequence goes on from JAOTRH010117235.1 coordinate 26,691, forward strand.
TTTATGGATGAAATCGGGTGTCGGGAGTTTCTTTTGAGGTCTCGGTGTTAGGCCTAGGCGTGTGGGTGTTCACGATTGTTTGTTTGGAGTTCGGAGGCTTCGAATCGGGGTTTGAATGTAGAAACCCGTAGATCAAAATCGAGTTTCGCCAAGGTTCGGTCGACTGAACCAAGGGGTTCGGTCGACTAAAGTTTGGATCTTGGGTTCGATCGACTGAACCGAGGGGTTCGGTTGACTGAACAGTGTGTTTTGGCATTTTGTGGTTTTCCAGTAGAGTGTTCGGTCGATTGGAGGTGGGGTTCGGTCGACTGGACCTCTGGGCTGTGTTTTGATGGTTCGGTGGTTGGGTTTTGGTTTCCAATTGTTATCATATGATATTCAATTGATTAATTTATGAGAATTACTTGATTTAAATACCTATGGATTTCTTTTGGGGTTTGGTTGGTTGTGTGGCGGTTTCGGGGGTCATGTCGTGGTCTCAGGTGTGCGTTTGAGTGTTGCCCTCGTGGGTGATGTGCATGGTAGATACGGCTTGTTGATGTACAGTTAGGTGCGTGGTTTGATGTTGGGTTTGTGTTGGCGTGGGTGAGCATCGTGGGTCTGTGATTGTCGTGTTGGGAGTGTTTGGGCCACTGGTGGTCGTGTGGGTTGTCCCGTGAGTGGATGTCAATTTGTTTTGGCGGGTGGCATCGTGATGTATTGTTATACATGGTTATGTGCATATTTATAACTGTTTATTTATGTACGGAATACGTAAGTGGATTACGTGGTTGTGACCTGAATCGTTATGTGTAACGTGGTTTATACTTTAAAATCTAGAGTTTTATAGGCATGTGGCGTAGTTTGTGGAACGTCATGTTGATACATGATTATATACTTTAAATCCTGGTTTAGGTTTGCATATGTGTATGAAATGATTTAGATGAATCTGTGATGCAGTAGATGTAAATCTTAGTTGATGATGCCCGTGTGCGTGTGTGGGTGTATGAGGTAGGCTTCGAAAGCCGGTGTATGAGGTAGGCTGCGAAAGCTGGTGTGTGTATTTGGGGGCTGCGGTCCTTCAGTGAAAGTCCGAGAAGATGCATTAGTTAGAGCTGCGATCCTACGGTGAAAGACCATGAAGATATGTGTTGCATGGGTTGCGTGCGTGTGTGTGCCATATCTGACGGACTGAAATGAGATCCTGATAAGGCACGGGTGTGGGTGTGTGTGCGATATATAAAGGCTGAAACGAGGTCCTGAAGAGACACGTGTTCATGGATTGCATGTATTGTATTTTGGGATGGATAGACCAATTTTCTTAAAACTGTATTATCGGCCTACAGGAGTCGAAATACTGTATTAACGGCCTGTGAAAGTCGTAATACTCGAATCGTTTTCAAGGCTCTAATGAGTCGACAAATGGTTTTTATCCTCGCTTTTCCTTGCGTGTAAAAATGATTTTCTGGCTCTGGGGGGTCGTAATCTAAAACTGTTTTCAAATTGTTTTATTGACTTGAAAGAGAGTCGAAAAATGCACTTTGTTTATCGAGCATGTTTGGCTTATACTGTATGTGTTGTTTAGAATCTGCTGAGCTTTAGCTCACGGTGTGGGATTTTACTTTTCTTCAGGTACCGGTCACGCTAGTTGATCTGGAGATGCTGGAGAGGTGGAAGAGATGTAGTCTTCCTTTTTGCTAGTTTTGTTACATGTATGTTATAACATGTTTTCAAGCGTTAGAGCCTTGCGATGTTGTCGCTCGGCGTTTATATACAATGCATGTATAGTTTATTTTGAGAGTGTATTCTTGGGCTTGTGTAGTTGTTGGTTGTTTTCGGATGTTTCACGTGGTCCGGAGTTTGGAGCGTGACAAACGTTATCATTTTCTGCATACTATGAGAGATTTCTCCAGAAACTTAAACTGAGAATTTTCTTAATTAAATGTTATGAGAAATTTCTTGAGAAATTTAAACTAAGAAATTTTTCAATTAAAAAGAAAGAACTGCCTTCTTCTTCTTCTTCCTCTAAAATCCTAACTTTTCGACGACCTCGCCAGAGAAGGAGGAGGACATTGATGGCCGAGAAGAAAGAAGAGATCAACAGCGAATAAAAATGAGGAGATTATCAGAGAAGAAGGAGGAGGTCAATGTTGGGGAAGAAGGAGGAGATCGACACCGAATAAGAAGGAGGAGATCGTCGGAGAAAAAAGAGGAGGTTAACGCTGGGGCTGACACTGGAGAAAAAGGAGAAGGAGATCGGTGGCGGGGGCTAGAGTTTTATATATATATATATATATATATTTTTATGGGAAGAGTTTGATATTTAGTTGTTACTTAAATGAGTATTATGAGCATATTAGGCATAGCAGTATAAAATGAAACATGATTTTAAAAGCATTATGGGATTAGATTATTCTTTTTATATATTCAACTAATAGGACCCATATTTAAAACCTCCAAAAAATAAAAGTCAAATTATTTTTTTAATGAATTTGTAAAAGGAGAACTAATATCAATAAATATTTTTAAAATTTTTTACATAGAAAAAATGAGAGATGAGAGAAAACAAAATGAAAGACCAAAATTATTTTATTTTAAGAGTTAAATATTTGACACATATATAAATGTTAAATCAAATTATTCTATTTTATTTTATATATATATATATATATATATATATATACACACACGTGTGTGTGTGTGTGTGTGTTTGTGTAAGTTGTTTTTATCGCTTTCCATTGCATTAATATCACGAGTAAGTAGGTGACAGGCGGTCAATACAAAACAAAATTGGCCTTCTATTGCAGTAAAAGTTAACCAAAACAAAACAAAACAAAAATAGTGTACTTAAAAAAAATTTGTCAAGAATTTTATTTTGAATTCAAAATAAATTGTTTAAATTTAATTGTGTGTTGTGTGCGCCATAATGCAAGGGAATTTAAACCATTAATTTTGAATTCTGAAAAAAATTTTGGACAAAGTTTTTTAGGTATTACTGAATAAAAGATAAAAAAACAGAAAAAAAAAATAGAATAATCCAATGTGAAAAACAAAACAGTGTACTTAAAAAACAGTCCCCAAGGGTCCCCCACAACCACAATACAAATAGTTGGAACCAAACTAGTTATAATTTTGGAGTTCCACAATACACAAGCTAAAGCTACGGTCACCATTGGACAATAACAACTCTCCACAACACACCAGACCACAAACAAACAAAACGAATAAACAAGCCACCATTTTATGAAATTTCACGTCCTACCTAAAGTACAATTTTATGCAATGATCCATACAATTAATATATATGGTTCAAAATGCATATTTACAATAAATTCAGTGGAAACCTCACCTGTTAGCAATTTTCTTTCCCTTTCTTTTTCATGGATCGACAAAACAATTTAAGTTGTTTATTATATGTGATCCAGGATCGTTGTCAATGTTTCGATAACTTTATTAGTACTAATTTAATAATAGGTCTTTGTTTTTTATTGTTTCAATTCGTTTATCCGTATCAGGAGTGGCCGGTATGATATGCCAATTAGGCAATTGCCTAAGGCCACCAACTTTAATAAGGCTCCTAAATTTGTAAGAATCTTTATGATATAGAGTATTATACATATCAATTTTTAAAAAAAATTGTACTAAAAAATTTTAATAAAATATTATTTATGAGATTTGATAAGACTTTTTATAATACATATTATTATACATAAATCTTCAAAAATCTATTGACAAAGTATATAATTTATGAAGCCTACAAATAAAATAAATTAAGCCTACTTTGTCAAACTAAGAAAGTATACATAGTAACCTTTTAAATAAAAGGTAATGTAAAATACTAAATTTCAATTGAACTTTTAATTAAAATCGAAGAATATCGTTAAAAAATAATATTTTTATTTAATGCTTATCTCAAAAAATTAGCTGAGACACATTGTGTTATTATAGTAGTGGTCTTTAATTTTCTTAAATTGCAGGTATTTGAAGAGTTTAAATTTTTATTTTTTTTCTCTCTTACAACTGATTTATTGCTCTCTCTTTCTAGGTGACATTTTCATTAAGTCGACTATATCATAAAAGAATTTAAGTGGAACATCACTATTACCAATTGAAAAGATATATTAAAATTTTAATTTTAAAATTTTAATTAATAATTTTATATCTCAAAAAAAATTAAAATTTAAAATAAAATATAAAAATAAAACCTAAACATAAGAAGTCTCGATTTGAAAATCTTACCTAAGCCCCTAAATTCGTCAAGCTGCCCTTGACCCGTATTTTTATTAACTTAGCAATATTGTACATCATTCACAATACTAAATTACTGTAATCCTGCGGCCCTTCATTGCTCTAATTAGAAAATAACAACTCATATAATCTCATACTCGGCATGCTTTGATGCCAAATAACGTAAATCAACTAGGAATAACCCGTGCTTAATAGCACTCCTATCTTTTTTTTTCTTAAGATCGCTAATGTATTTTAATAATTAATTTTAAACATTATTTTTTAAAGAATAATTCATATCAAAAAAATAATAGAAAAAATTTCACCCTCAATCAACTTGAATATTAGTGAAGAGAAACAAATTTATTAAGCAAAACAACAAACTAAAATATAAAAAGCACTGAGAAAAACTCAAACAACACTACCAAGAAAAAAAAAGGTCATTATTTTTTGTGATTACACAACTATGTAAATTACTCTTTTCTCTGACTTGGAATGTATGAACTATTTTTTTAATACAAATGCAATTGAAACTATTGATTACTTCAAGCTTTGTTCACCAGGCCGGCCCTAACTATTTGGGGGCCCTTGGCAAATATTTAAAAGGGGACTTTAAAAATTTTAATACTCACAAATTTAAAAGAAAAAACATTACAAATATATAAAAAGATACAAATAGTCTTGTTACTTCACATTTAACCAATATTCAACTTATAACTAAAATACACACCAAATAAAACAAAAAATTACACATCAAAATAAAACAAGAAATTTAAACAAATAGTAACAAATAATCACTTAAATACTACATTCTTGTATTTTTTTTGCCGTAAAATTACTAATTAAAGTTGCATAGTCAAACTTATTTACCATTAACGGAAATAAAATTAATTCAATTTGGAAAAAATATGAATACCTACAAGTAAGACTCAAATCGTATAATAATAATGTAAATAAAAATAAAGATTAAATGCATGATACAAATAAAAATTAGACACAAATTAAATAAATAAAGAACAAATACGAAATAGCTAAAATTGTAACACCCAGATTTCGTAACAATAAAATCCCGCGATATTTATATGGCGAAGAAAACCCGAGTTTACAATTTTCTCACATCATCTCATTAACAGGTTAACTGAAACTAAATTTTATTGAAAAATTGACCTAAATATATCATTTTTTTCATCAAAATCGAAGTAAAAGTGAGCCCTTTTTAAACTGTAAATAAGCTTCCAAGATATAGCTATTTAGGTTAGAAAAGGGGTCCAAAAGATAACTAATAAATCTTCCTTTCAAAACAAATTTTTAAAAGTATGACATCTAGAGGAGTCTGCTTGAGCAGGCTCCCCACCGCTCGAGCAGTGAGGTACACGAGAGCAAGCTGCCCAAAATCCTAACAATTTGTTTAATTGTTGAAAAAATACTAATATTTCTTCTACTCTGAACATATTTTTCATATTTCAAAATTTTGAAGTTAAAACATGCAATTACTTCGAAAAAAAGCACCAACTTCTCGAAAACATGAAAATTAATATTTTATACCATGGTACCCCATATAATAAATGAAGAATTAACCTAAAATACGCACTCGACGATCTCACTTGTATACAAAACATGAATTATACGGCCTTACAAAACAAATTACCACTAGATCAAATGCATCCTTCCAAGGTATTAAGGATTACAACTACAATAATCAAAATAACCCAAAAGGTTACATGACTGTTCTTTTCCTATGATTACATGCTCCTCTTTATCACCTGAAATGTGTTTAAACAACATGAGCCGAGTCTCATAAGAAATAAACTAAAAATGAACAAATGTAAAACATACGGAGATGGTTATGTAAAATGCAACGCATAGTTTTCACAAATAAGTACCAAGTTTGTTTCCAAATCAAGCACCATTCACATAATCGATTTTTCATTTTATGAAACCAACTCCGTTTAGTCCTCTATTTCCTTATCATAACAACCATTTTAAGTTCTCGATTAACCGCGCACACACACACACACACACACACACACACACACACACACACGTGTGTCTTTCAAATCTTTCCAAATTCAAACCAATTCATAGTTTAAGTTTTTAAGAAGTGATGTCGGACGGGTCTATAGACCCATGCATGGCTACTACCGACTAGGTTGCATGGGACCCGCCAAGTGAAAAATGCGTTCTATGACTCGCCTCGGACTTATAAACCCATGCATGGCCACTACCGACCGGGTTGCAAGGGACCCGTTAAGTGACAGATGCATTTTATAATCTGCTGCGACTCACATTACCTGCGCTTTTTACCGGTCTTTCACCGAGCAACTGGTCTACCCCATACTTAAATGATCTAGGGATCTAAATCGGTTTATTCATTTCATTATTTCTAAAAGTTCACACACTCGTCAAATCCAAACATGGTTCCTCTCGTCAAACCCAACACGACTAAAATTATTCATGTTGTAACCCAAGTCCAACCCTTAAACCCGGTTCCTCTCCTCAACACCTAACATATACATGGGATTCAAAATCATTCAATGGTTTTCAATGTTCTCAAAATTCATACATTTAAATAAAAAGATTGAAAACAAACCCTAAATCAACATCTCACATCATTGATGTTTATTAATTTAAAGAATTTGTTCAAAATCTTGAACCCAACACTCATGTATTCTCATGCATCACATAAATTTATGAAAATTTGTATACAAGTAGGTTAGAATAACCCCAATTTGTCCAAAGACTCAATCAATTTCATCATTTGATCCTAACCACCCAAAAGCCCATATTTTCATGATTTCAACTCAAGTCAAAATCTTAACTTTTCAAAATTACATGCTCAATATCTTCCAACGATAGTATTAAGATAAATCTACCACAACTTAGACAAAAGCTCAAGATTCAACATTATTTAACTTCGAACCCAAATCTAGGGTTTCAAAACATAAGTTTTTATGCTTTTAAGTAAATTCAACGAAAATATAACTCATACACATACAATGATCAAGACTAGTCATAGATCTTATCTCTTGGATGCTAAATTCACAGGAATCAAGGCTCTAGCACCTCCAATGACGAAAATCACCCCTCGAACGGTGAAACAAAAGCTCCCAACACAAAGTTTCAACTCCCAACGCTGTATTCTCGAGAGGTGAGCAAGAGGAATCAACCAAAGAGATGGGAAGAAGGCTCAAGAAACCACCAGAAAGGGATCTAGAGTTTCCCTTCAGGTTTTAGAGAGAGAGAGAGAAGAAAGAAATGGGGAAAAAACTTCAAAGTGCAAAATTTAAAGTTTGTTCCACCGACAGTTCGCTCGAGCAAGCCCCCCACTTACCCGAGTGGTCCCCACATACCCGGACTCTCAGTCACTTGTTCGCTCGAGCGAGATCCCCACCGCTGGAGCCATCATCACAGAGTAAAGATCTGAACAAAAGATGCCAAAATTGAGTTGAAACATGAGCCAAACACCTCACAACGATGTTTTCATGCAGTACTAACCGTGGTCCTCGTCATCCGTCATTACATGATTAAAGTTTTAATTCCTTCGTACAATTAAATGCTTTCCCATAAACTCCTAGAGGCCTCAAAACAAGCTCAAATAAATCCTCAAAATAACAAAGGGATCTAGTCTCTACAACCTCCCATTCTTAAGAAATTTCGTCCCTAAAATTCAATACCAGAACTCGAGCCAATTGCCTCCCTGTCGACTACCAACAATCTTTGGCAAAACTCTGCAATGCTGTCTAACGGTAAAGATGCTAACATCCACATAGGTGATGTCTCGCAACACAAACCTGCTTCCGAAGGATAAACATCCAAGTTGATTACCTCCGCACAAATCGTCTCACTAACATAAGGGTTAACTAAATGTCATTGGACCAAGATCCAACTCACACCACCGAGGCATTGCAACATAACCCACACCGGACGCGATCAACCCAAGAGATTAAACGCATAGCACGAAACTAATCCACAATCAGAACTGGTTTCAAATACATTTCACTTATGTTTGTAAAGACTGTGATCTTGTTAGAACTGCCGCAAACTAGCTCATTCCCATTTCAAAATGCACACCGTGGACTACTCCCGTAAGTCCAAACACACATTGTCAACTCTAGCACTGCTCACAAAGATTCATACGCATCATACCCAAAATCTTATTCGAGCCTTCACAGTCAACTGATAACTACAAAACTCGAAGCCACATCATCATTCTACATATGTCAGAAGTGCTATCAATAAAGCTGATAAGATGCTCATTCCTAAGCAGAAACAACAAGCACTTAGTTCCAAAGGAAGAAACTCACTAAAATAATCGGAAACTCCCAAGAACACCTTTTCTCCTCAGGATTTGCAAACATTCCTTCCATACGTTCACCCTTGCCATCCCTCGATCAGTTCTTTGACTCACAAACAACAACTCTTATCTCATGGAAATACTAGGTGTCACATCATCGTCAAGGTCAAGACTCCGTACAATTGAGATTATCATCCCATCGTCCTACCCACTAAGATCAATACGATTACATGAACTTAAGAAGTCACTTAGACCAGATACGCCACACAGGCAAAACATTCCATCGGTATATGCTTATCTACCCATATCTAGTCACATCACTCGTCATAACACAACACACACACACAAAACCCCACATTTCACAATTAAACCACTGACTCTCAGTCAACTGTTCAACCCCCTTAATCGATCACAATGAATTCCATTCGACATTTATCCACACTCATAATACGTATATCGGTCCTTCGAATCCACAACATTCCACACTTGCTCAATTATAAGACCCAAAACAGTTACCATTTATACTGTTCGTCAATACATGCATATACACTCGCCTCTTTCTTTTACATCCGTACCACACTAACAACAATTCCCCATGAGATAGCAACGACATGTGATTCTCTGATCTCTCACCAACGTCACTCAACTCTTTCATACCTCTCCCACTAAGAAACCAATCAAGATTCACCCCTTGTACTTAACAGTGCTATTTCATACGTAATTCATCAAGGTACTCTGTCCATCCAAAACTAACCACCAAGAACCATCTAACTCAATTCGTATACCCTTATCTTTCTTTTCTGTTGTTCGTACTCATACTTTTTCTCCTTCAACACACCAACATTAAGCTACAGCGCGACATCGCTATAGTTAACAGGATCACAACCCTCTTCTATACAAACCAGACTTTCATGCTCCCCCATGGACACATGGGTGGACTCCAAGAGGCCATACCAACGAAAGGTTTCAAGATTAGATTCCTTATGACTCGTCTATAAATCACATTCTCCTGATAATCTTTAACTTGACTATATACAACTTGTACTTTTACCATGAATGGTAATCGATCATCAACGCCGAGCTAACTGAAACTCATGACGGACTACCAAGGCCACATAAGAGGAACAATACGGTTACCAAAACTTCAGCACGAATCTCATTCGAACAAGAACTGAGGGCACAAATATTCTCACACAAACTAGAACACACGTTATATAACTGTCAACAACTTTTGACTAGCCTTTGCAGACGCAAGTTCTACAATTCAACACTAACTCCTCTGTTTGAAAAGAATAGGCGTTTCAAGCTTACCAATACTGTTACCTCAAGGGACAATCTAAACACTCATACTCACAGGGCATAGCAAACAATTCTTCCTCGAGAGGTTACAAGGGATCCATCATACACTTATACGATCACCAGGGTATAGATTCACCTGACACAACCAAAAGGAACACAAAAAGAGTACAAGTGTAGAGACCCGGTATGTGGCTATTTCTGAAATGTAAAAAATAATAATAATAATAAAAATTTAATTAACAATAGTATATGAAAATTTAAAATTTTATTGGGGAAAATAAAATGTTATCTTAAGCAAATTTATGATAATTAAAATGAAGTGGTATTAATTAAGTTTCCAAAAAAAAAAGAAAGAAACAATGTTCCAGCAAGAAAGACCCGAAACCGAAGAAGATGGAACGAAACAGGAGCGCGGGAGACGAGTCCCCCGCGCGCTTGTTCCGTTCCATCTTATTCGGTTTCATTTTGTTTCTCTTTAAGATCATTTGTTTCTCTTTAAGATCCATGGATTTATCACCTCATTCATATCTGAAAGTGGAAAAGAAAACACCACAACCCGCCAACGCCAAATCATCTTCTTCTCCCATTTTTCGCCATTGTTGGAGCTTAAAGCTCCGGCCCGTTTTTCCTCTCAGAAATTCTAAATTGGGTGGGTTATACGGCTACAACGGAAGCTAGCAAAGATCCCTCAACAGGAATTTGATTGAACTCACTCGAGGAGAAAAAATTCCTAAATTGCCGAAACCCTAAGTGACGAAAATGGAAGGAGTTTTGAAGTTTGGAGACTTTTGAGGTAGGATTTAGATTAAATCTGATATTTTGTGTTGTTATGTATTGAATTTGCTAGACAATTCATCAAAACCTTAATATTTTCACAAAATTATAATTATTATAATTAATGGGTGGATGATGAGAGAAGGAACGCGAACATGTTTTTTTTCAAAATGTGGGAATATGGGTTTTCATGTTGATATTAAAATCTAGAATGTGATAATTTGGATTTCATGATGAAATTATAACCTGTAGTTGGGAATTAAAACTAAGAGCGAAATTTTTTTTTTAAATTTGAAACCACAATCGGATGTTAATACTGTGAGAGGTTGAACAAAAAAAAACTTAGTAAATTAGTTTAGGCCTTGGCATGTCTTGGTATGTCCAATTCCTGATATTGATCTGCTGTTAAATGCCTCAAATCTTAAGTTTTAGATCGAAAACCTGACTATTCTAGTTCAAATATACGGCAAGTTTATTGTGGTGTGGGTGAACTTTCATTTTGGAATTTAAGTTAAAGTTTTGTACACTGATACAATATTAGTTGCTGGTTTAAAGTAAAATAGGTGAATAATATTTGAAGCATAAATCTTAAATTGTGATGCTAGATGTTGAGTATAAATGATGGGATGTTGAATTGTTGATTCGGGATTACACGTGATATAACGATAGACAGGTTGTGGGAAATTTTACATCATTGGTTAAAGTGAATGATAATGGGATTATTAAATTGAAATGAAAATCGACGATTGGATGTGAAATAAGTTGGGCTTAACTAGTTTCACGGTGAAAGACCGAAAACTTGCGCAAGTAAGATGCCCTACCCATCGGATTAGTCCCCGAAAAAGTGTGCACGGGTTACCTACCCATCGGCGTTCTTTCAGGAAACCGTAAAGGGAATGTTTTTCGTGGTGAGTTATAAAATGGACTATTATCCTTCGAGTTTCACGTAGCCGGATGGGCGGTAATGGCCATGGGTTTCTATAAGCTACGCCCGGATGTCGGTTCAAAACTTAACAAATGTAATGAGTGAATATGAAAATTGAAGAAAATATATACAACGTTGACAGTATTTGGAAGAATTGGAATGTGGTTGATGAATTGGAAAATTAAGAAAATGAAGTATGTGATAAATGAGTTTAGAGCGTGGAGGTACTTTTGTGAGGGCTTGGAAACAATTCGTTATGTACTATAAAAAGATTTGACTTAATTTAACTCAGCTGCATGTTCACACTTACCCCTCACATTTCATGCATAATGCTATGTTTAATCTTTATCCTGTGAGTTTCGACTCATGTTGTACAAATTAAACCTTTTTCAGGTTCAAGCGAAACAGAAACACTTTAAAAAGTGGTGCAATATGGTGACAAATGATTTCTTTGAAGAAGAATATAAAGATTTTATTTTACTCTTTTAGTTATTCCAATAAATATCAGTTGAAAGAGAATAATAGTTTAATTTCTGTTGGATGAATTTCAATACTTGATTATGGAAATCTTTGTTGAATGTTTATGATGGATGAACTTTATAATTTGATTATGGAAACGAATATTTTTATTTTTATTTATAAATATGTATTTTTTTTTGCTTAGAATAGCGATTGTGTGTTGAGATCCAGGCGGAGTGCTTGAATATACTATTGTGTTTACTTGTCACAGGATTAATGAATAAATTTAGATTATTCGAAAAACAGAGGAGACTTTGCCAAATTTTTTTTGTTTTACACTTAAAATATTTTTTTTCAAAATTTTGGAAAAGTGGCAGATTTATCAATTGGAACGTGCAATGATAATAACACATATCAAGAGAGTTTCCTTCAATAGAAGTTTATGGATTGTCATGCGGGGTTCACGTGCCTCGGGTTTGGGGTCGTGACAACAAGATTCATAGAGGTTTTCACCTCCTCAGAAACAGTCAAATCTCGAGTCAATCAAAGGTCCCAAAATTCACACCCTGCAAAGGCAAAACAACTAACTCCTATTAATCATCTACAAGGTAGTCCTCTCTGCCTACAGAAAATAAGAGATCAATTGGAGACTTGTACTCACATACATTGCATACAATTAACTTCACCGTACCCCAATGACGCGTCTCGCACGCCCACAAGCACAACCCCAGGTATGCACTTAGACATGACACTACCCATTCACACTACATCGAGGCCTCGCCTCACAAGGTTGCGCTACACTAACGTGACTTCCTGCAAGTAAACACAATCAGGCTACAGCTTCGAGTTTAGGAACGACTATATATACATGGTTTGGATCTAATGGTTCTCATATGCTAACCCTAGGCCACTCATGCCACCACGGTACATTATTTTTTAGCACACCCTCCTAACCGTAAGGATGACGACCAAGCTTACAAACCCCAAGCAAAATCAAAGGAAAGATTATATGAATAAAAGTACCCCGGGTGATGGATGGTGTAGCTGTGGTGCCTGGCACAACGGATGCCACCTGTTAGATCTAGGCAACCCAAAAGGAGGGTGAATTAGGTCTTTTAAAAAAAATAACAATTTAAAAATCTTTTACAAAAATCTTTTAATATTGTAATAAAGAAATATATGCAAATATATAAGTAATGTAAATATTAAAATATGAGGGATAGAGAAATAGAACCAGACACCAGAAATTTATAGTGGAATTATCCTAACCTGCATCCACTTCTCAAGATCTCCCTTGAGTATTTCTACTATTCAGAATACTTCACGGGCATATTCCAAACCTTTACAAGTTTTGAGTTTTCTCTTGAGCTAGCTGAATATTTACGGGCACATTCACAAGCCTATTTCAGCTCCAAGAACATCCTATGAAAACAAATTCCTGTTTTCTTTAAATCTCTCTTGAACTCTTCTTTGATGAGTTTTACTCACTCACTCAAAGGCTAAAGGGTGACTCACCCTTAATTACAATAAATGAGAGGTAATAAATGAAAAATACTCAATCTCTTTACAGAAATAATTTATAATAAATGAAAGGGTAAAGAGAGATGAGGAATAAGAACTGAAATTGTAGCAATAAATGTGAGCTTGATGATTTCTGAGATTGATTTGAGCAATGGAATAGTAAATGCAAGTCTCCAACCTTCTTAAATGCTGAGAAATAACTCCTTATATAAGTTCTTATGAGTTCTTGACCGTTGGAGGTAGGTGGGGGCAATAAATGCCAAAAATTCACCCGTTGAGATCTACCGTATTTTGAATTTTCGACTTTAGGGTTAACACAAATCGCTTTGGTGTCGACACAAAGTATCTAGGGCAGGGATATTTAAGTGGTTGGGTCGACGTGAATGTTCTGAGGGGTCGACACAAATTCTGCACTTTACCTTCCAACGTTCTGGGGTCGACACAAATGCATCTGGTGTCGACTCATTTGAAACTTCAGCATCCGGAGGAACAATTTTGTGTCAACTCAACTTATCTCTTGTGTCGACACTAAATCTCTGCAGGAAGCCTCGATACTTTTGTGTCAGCACATTTGATCTTTGGGGTCGACACTAAAATTCTGCAGTCAGTTTCGATTATTTTGTGTCGACACAAATCTTCTTGGGGTCGACACCAAAATTCTGCACACAGGCTCAGGACTTTTAGGTCGACATAATTTGTCTTGAGGTCGACACCAAAAATCTGCAGGAGGCCTCGGTTGTTTTTTGTCCACACAATTTCTATTTGTGTCGACCTAAAATTCTGAAAACCATAAGTAAGGATCACTTCTGTGTCGACACAAAATATGTTTGCGTCGACTCAAAATGAGTCCTGGGTACTTCGGCACTTTTGTGTTGACACAAAACTGGTTTGTGTCGACACTAACTTTTTGGTACCTGAAGATCAACTTGAAAAAACGTTAGGGTGTCAAACCATTTGATCAATGGGTGTTGACACACTTGATAAGCTTCAAGAATACTTTGCCTTAAAAGTGTTTGACTTAATTTTTAATTAAGATCAACACAAAATATTCTAATTAAAGAATGCTTAAGTGTTTGAACCTTTTTGAGATAAAAGTTATTTCTTTTTTGCTAAGGTGTCAACTTTGATTGTTCAAAATGTGTTAACACTTTGATTTTAAAAATATAAAATATTATCCATTTAAAATTATTTATTCTTAGAAAATGAATTATGAAAATCATCAAAATCAAATTAAAAATCCATTGGGCTAACAATCTCCCATTTTTTTATGATTACAACCATATTACTATTTTTTAGAAAATAATTTAAAATATTTTTCAATAAGAGTTCTCCCCTTATCGATATATCTTAAACAATAAAAGCAATTATTGAGCAAGGCATACATTAGAGTGAGAACATACAATATTTAACAAAATTTGCACAAGAGATTAAGGATCATTTAGAAGTAATTCTAATTTGTGCAAAATAGTGAATGTGTAAAATGATTTAGCCAGACACATCCAATTTCATATGAAATCCACTCAACATACATTCATAGGCAAATGAATTAGATATAATGAGCATAAGACAAATATAATTCATTCAAGAAGAATTGTTTAAATATTTAAACCATTCATTCACAATTCATTCAAAAATAAAAATTGTTCAGGCATTCACAACATTTAAACACATTCAAACAAATTTACCAAAGAAAATATATGTTGAAGCTGGTACAACTTCACCTTCCATAAAAATTTTAAAAAAATGTTAACTTCATCTCTACTTCATCTCTGACACTCCCCTTCACTTCTGTACTCCCCTTGTCTTCTTTTCTCTCCTATTCTTCTCCCCTTTTGAAATCTTCAAAAAAAAGCTAGGGATTGTCCATAAAGTGCTTGAACTCCTTCTTGGCTTTGGCTTTCTTTTTACTAGCAGAAGCTTGTTCTTTGGCTGCACGTGATCGTTCATCTTTGGCTTCAGCTTTGGCCATGGCTTCATACCTGGCTGCCAAGGAAAGGTTTGCTTCTCGCTTGAGTCTTACTGCCTTTTCTTCTTTTGTTTTCTTGAGCTTGAATTGCTTGGCCCAAGCCTCCTTGATCCAAGTGGGATGTTCTTCCACCTTTTGGGACTGAGAGTGAACGGCGATGACGATCCCTTGATCGCATTCTTTGCGAAGTTGCTGTAGGATGGCATTGTTCGCGTTAACAATGGATACAATGCTATCGTCCATTGTGCGACACAATGACCGTCCGGCATCCGTAGCACATTCAATTTCTTTTCTCAGGGAACGGTTGAATTTTTTAACAGCTTTGACTTTCTCAGAAAGGGAGGAGACAGCATAATGCAAGTCGAAAAAGTCTTGGTCGACTTTTGCTTGGAAAAGAGTGACTTTTTCATATAGAGAGTTGATTGAAGAAAGTACTTTAGAGAGATCCACTTGAACAGGACCAGTGGATGATGATGCAACAGCAGGGGAAACAGGAATTGAAGTGGTGTGAGGAGGAGCTGAGTGAGATGAACCAGGAGTATCAAATGGTCCAAAGTGATCGAGTCTAGCAGGTGGTGAGTTAAGATCGATAGGGATGGAGGATAGATTTTGAGAGGTACGAGGAGGGGTCTTAGTAGGAGCAGGGGTACCTCTACAAATGGTGGTCCAAGCACCATCCACATATGCAATTTTCATATGCTTTAGGGAAGAACTACCATAAAGGTCGTGTTTAGAAAAGGTAATGGCCTTTTCTTCAGAGAGATTGACCTTAAAGTGTCGAAACACTTCAGTCAGGAACATCCCGTGAGGGAGAAAGGAGTTTTTTTTTTCCATGGGAGTGAAACATGTGTGAGATGAAAAGAAAACCTAGATTGAGATTTTTCTTTTCCCGAATGCACCACATAATAAAGATGTGCATGTAGGATACATCACCAAATTTTCCCATTTGAGGAAGAAAAATATGGTTCACCATGTGGTAAAGGATCCTCATTTCTTGCTTTAAGGAGTTTGCCTCTAAGAGCTTGTAAGGGTCGATATTGTCATTCTCAAAAATATTTTTGACACATTTCTCAAAAGAGAAGCTTTCAACCTCAATAGATTTTTGGTTGTACCAGACACAGATATCACCAAGGGGAATGTCTAGGATTTCATTCAGAAAAGAGGGGGACAAAGTGATTTTTTTACCATTCACCCAAGTGGTGATGGCAGTGGATGGAACGAGGGAAATGTGCGTGTGAGCATATAAAGATTTAACAAGTGTGGGATAGTAAGGTTCTTGAATTTATAAAAATCTTTTCCACCCAATGCTTGAGAAGAGTTTCTTAAACCACATCTCAATAGAATCAAAAAATGCGAAGTCAATAGAACGGCCAAGGCATATTTTTCGATTTACAAAGGAAGAAAAATAGAGTTGACGAGATTTAGGATTTTGAAAATAAATTACCTCAGAGGAGGCAACGTTCTGAGGACCAGAGGTTGTTGCAGTCATTGTCGCAGTCGTCGTCACCTTGGTTGTCTTCTTCCTCTTCAAAGTCCTAGGGCTTGAAGGCGAGCCCTCTTCAGTTCACTTCGATCCTTTACCCATAGTTTTTTGTGGCATTTTGATGAATTTTTGGTTGGATTTGAGAAGAGGATGATGAGTCGACTCAGGGTTTGAAGGAGAGAAGGCGGGAGACCAACCGGTTATAAAGAGAGAGAGCGAAAAACGAAATGACGTTTCAGGGACCGACGCCTCTTTTATAGACTTAACGATTTGTGTCGACACAAATCTAATTTGGTGTCGACACATTTCGTGTCAAGTGTGGGTATTGAAAAGAACGATGGTGTCGACACAATTTTAATTGGTGTCGACACATTCAGCCATTTGGGTCGACCAAGCTAAGGTTGGTGTCGACACAAATTTTCTGAGAGTTAGAAAAACCTATGGTGTCGACACTGAATAGAATGGGGTCGACACTTGTGTTTCCAGTGCCACTTCTATACAATTTTGTGTCGACACTACACACATTTGTATCGACACAATTTGTGTTGACACATTTTCACATTCAAGAAAGAATATCAGACATATTGAAATGCAATAAAAGACATGGTTAGTATGGCATATCGATCATAAATTTAGAACACATAACATAGGAAGTTCTCTTATAATAAAGTATATTCTTTCTTCATTTAAAGATTTTGTGAAAATGTCAGCCAACTGGTAGTCTGTTCCTATAAATTCAAGTTTAATGTTCCCTTTTTGCACATGATCTCTTATAAAATGATGTCTAATCTCTATGTGCTTGGTTCTTGAGTGTTGTATAGGATTCTTTGATATATTGATTGCACTAGTGTTATCACATTTTATTGGAATATGATCTAAGTAAAAATCATAGTACTCTAATTGTTGTTTCATCCATAAAACTTGTGCACAACAGCTTCTAGCTGCAATGTACTCAGCATTGACTGTAGACAAGGCTACTGAGTTTTGCTTCTTACTAAATCAAGAGATTAGTGAGTGTCCTAGGAATTGACAAGTATCACTTGTGCTTTTTCTATCTACTTTACATCCGACAAAATTAGTATCCAAATAGAAAAATAACTCAAAAGCTATTCCTCTAAGATAAAATAAATCTAAGTTTTGTGTTCCTAAGAGGTATCTAAGGATGTGCTTAACAACGGTCACATGTGATTCCTTAGGATTAGATTGAAATCTAGCGCACATACAAACACTAAACATAATATCCGGTCTACTAGCAGTTAAATATAAGAGGGATCCAATCGTACCTCTATAACGTTTTTCGTCCACTACTTTACCATCTTCATCCTTATCAAGCTTTGTGGTAGGACACATTGGAGTTCCCATAGGGTTTGCCTTGAGCATGTCAAACCTCTTTAATATGTCCCTTATGTATTTGGCTTGATTGATGTAGATTCCTTCTTGAGATTGTTTGATTTGAAGTCTGAGAAAATAGTTGAGCTCACCCATCATGCTCATTTCGAATTTTCCCTGCATACACTTAGCAGCAAAATCCTTACAAAGAGATTCGTTAGTTGCACCAAAAATTATATCATCTACATAAATTTGTACAACAAGTATGTCACTTCCTTGAGACTTAATAAAAAGGGTGGTGTCAATTTTTTCTCTAAAAAACTCATTTTCAATCAAGAATTTGCTAAGTCTTTCATACCAAGCTCTATGTGCTTGTTTTAAACCATAAAGAGCCTTGGTAAGTTTAAAAACATAGTTTGAAAATTTTGAATTTTCAAAGATAAGAGGTTGTTTTACATAAATTTTCTTTGAGATAAAACAATTTAAAAAGGCACTCTTCACATCCATTTGACAGAGTTTAAAATTTTTAAAGCATGCAAAAGTAAGTAACATCCTAGTGGTTTCAAACCTAGCCACATGAGCAAAAGTCTCATCAAAATCGATGCCTTCTTCTTAATTGTAAACTTGGGTTACCAATCGAGTTTTGTTCCTAAAAACTACTCTATTTTCATATATTTTATTTCCAAAAATCCATTTTGTACCAATAATGGAGTGTTCTTTAGGTCTTAGAACAAAAGTCCAAACTTTGTTTCTTTCAAATTGGTTTAGCTCTCCTTGCATAGCCAAGATCCAAAATTCATCATTTTTTGCTTCCTCAAAATGTTTTAGTTCAGTCTGAGAAAGGAATGCTAAATTACCACAAACATTATGTAGAGATGAGAGAGTTTTGATACCTTGAGATGGATCACCAATGATTAGATCTTTGGGGTGACCATGAGCGTACCTCCACTCTTTAGGTAATTCTAAATTTTTTAGAATTTCAGACTCTGCAATTTGCTGGACTGCATTTTGCTAAGAATTTGAAGCTTTCTCTTGATTTGGATCTTTCTTATCTTTGATGAAGATATCTTCAATACCTTTTTCTATATCTAAAAGGTTATCTTCACAAAAATTCTTTGAAAAACCAAGATTAATTTCATAAAAAACAGCATGTATAGATTCTTCAACAACTAGGATCTTTTTATTGAAAACTCTATACGCTTTGCTAGATATAGAATATTATAAAAAATTACCTTCATCAGATTTTGCATCGAACTTGCCCAAAAGTTCTTTATTGTTGTTTAAAACAAAATATTTGCACCCAAATGCACGAAAATAACTGATGTTAGGTTTTCTTCCATTCTATAACTCATACGGAATTTTTTATAGAGATACTCTTATCATAACTCTGTTTATGATAAAAAGAAGCAGTGTTTACAGTTTTGGCCCAAAAGTATCTTTGTAGATTATTTTCACAGAGCATGATTCTAGCCATTTCTTCTAATGTCATATTTTTTCTCTCAACAACTCCATTTTGTTGAGGGGTTCTAGGAACTGAGAAGTTTTGGTTAATACCATTTTTATCAACAAACTTTTTAAAATTTTTATTTTCAAATTCTCTACCATGATCACTTCGGATATTTGTGATTTGAAAGCCCTTTTCATTTTGAACTCTCCGAGATAATTTTGAAAAAGAAGCAAATGCTTTATCCTTATGAGCTAAGAATAGTACCCAAGAGTATCTAGTGAAATCATCTAGAATAACAAAGGCATATCTTTTGCCTTCAAGGCTTAAAGTCCTTGTTGGACCAAATAACTCCATATGCAATAGTTGTAATGTTCTAGAAGTTAAAATCTCATTTTTAGAATGAAAAAAATTTCTAATTTGTTTTTCTTGTTGACATACATCATACACTTTATCTTTTTCAAATTTGATTTGGGGTAACCCAATCACTAATTTCTTTTTCAAAAGTTTAGAAATCAAGTTC
>JAOTRH010117256.1:0-14988 GCA_034768845.1 Heliamphora exappendiculata
GCACGTCGTTTTTTATTTTTGTGAGAAGGGTTGACTTTTTAAATTGAGGGTTTTATAGCAATTTTAGTTAAAAAAAATTTAGGGTGTTTGGAATGTATATTTCCTTTTTTTATTGGATTAAGAGATTAAAAAAAATTAGTAAATTTTTTCTGAAAACTAAATAGTGCAGCTTACAAAAAAAGCCAGCTAAAAAGCTAGCCCAAACAGGCCCTTAGCCTCCATTTATTTTGACAAAAATATTTTTTTTAAAAATATTTTTTGCATTTTTTGGTATTTGGTGCAACGAAAATTAAAAATCAACAAAAAATATTTTAAAATTAATAAAAAATAAGTTGATTTTAGTGAAAAAAATATTTTTCACTTTTTTACAGCAAAAAATATTTTCTACCCTTATCATCGCACCATTGTCACCACCACTACCATTATCATTCTACCATCAGCACCATCAGTATAGGATTCAGAGGGTTCAAGGTCCACGATTCCAAAGTCCAGGTTCATGTGTTCCTTGGGGTTTGGGTTTCCCGAGTTCCAAGAGTTTGGGGCCTCCAAGGTTTGGAAGTTCTGGGTCTTGAGGTTCGAAGTCCCGGGGGTCTAAGGGTCCGGGGTCAAGAAGGTCACGGGATCCCGGGGTCCCAGAGGTTCTAGGGTCCTGCAGTCCAAGGCTCTGGGGTCCCAAGAGTCTCGGATCTCAAGGTCCCAAGTTTGGGAGTTCGAGGTACTGGGATCCGGGGTTCACTGCCACCACTGTCACCATTATCACCAATTCTAATACTACTACATCTACTAGCACCATCATTTTTAAATTACAACCAAATATATAAAAAAATATTTTCTTAGAAAATATTTTCAATGAAAAATATTTTTCTAATGAAAATATTTTTCGTCAAAATAAACAAAGCCTTAATTGATAAACTAAGCTTCTTTATTTTTTTAAAATTCTTTCATTTTTATCCAACAAATTAAAACAAATTTAAGATAGCTCGTTTAGAAACTTAGCATCTTTTAAATTTTAAGCAAGCAAAGTAGACTTTTGTATCAAAGTAACAATATTATTCTTGGTTGATATGTATTACTTATTTAAGCGAAGCAAATGATCCACTTGATTTTTTTTTTGTATTTTTAGCTAAAAGATTAAAAAAGTTCACTAAAAAGTCAGTTTACAATGGTGTTGAGGTTTGTTTCGGATAGCTTTTAAGTTGGTTGTTTTTTTTGCAAAAAAATCGATTTTTAAGCTGCATTATTTTTTTTAAATAAAACTAATTAACATTTTTTCATCTTTTAATTCAAAAAAAAAAGTTAAAAATTGTTAGGATTTAAATACCAATTCCCGAACGCGAACGGAAGTAAAAAATCATTGCACACACCAAAGAAAAATAACACAAGAATTACATGATTCGACACAATCTGCCTACGTCTACGGGTGCGAGGAATAATCTACTATAACCGTAGAATGTACAATATCAATATCAAAAACACTCCAAAACCTAACATTTACAACTCGAGCACTGAAACAAATCCCGTTTTCCTGCTCAAAAGTTACTCCCATTTTTTCAGTATTTTTTCTTCTCTCCCTACATATCTATCCCTTGATTTACTCTCCATTTAAATAATTAAAATTATAGAGTCCTATTTATACACACATTCTAAAATTCTAACCCCATATAATTACAAACCCTACATGTATTTGACTCCTTATGGGTTCATAACTCCAGCCCAGCTCAAATACATGTAAATAAAATCTTAATTATACAGGTACACAGAATACAAGACATACACCCAATAATTTCTACTTTGACTTGAGTTCTGCAAATTACCCTGAAGATAACCAGTGTTGATGTCAATTCTTCGTCGTTGTCAATCAGCTACACTCAAACCAGTATAGCCCATACCTCCACTCCAAGATGCTCGACACCTATTCGTTGAGAGATTATGATTACTAATCATATGTCAAATTAAAAAATTGTTATCTAATTTAACTCAACTTGTAATTAAAATTCTAACTGCATCCATTGTTGATTAGTTTTCTGTCATTAATTGAATCAGATTGCTCATGATTGTCTCTGATCACCTATAATCAAACCCGATTACCCCTGATCACCTTTGATCTCTCATGATCAATTCCAATCTAAGATAATCTGTCCAGTCCCATCAAATCATTCAGAATCTCAAAATTTTGACCGTACCGATGAATTTACAACGCTGAAACACATTAGGAAACATATTTTTTAAAATTATTTTGTTATATATACGAGTCGATATAACAAAACAATTTTAAACCATTAAAAATAAAATTACAACCACACTAAATCATAACCTGAGATTAGAAGATCAATCCATCACCTAATCCTTGTCTTTATCCACGAAATAGGCTATGTATCAATGATTTGTGCACGAAAATCAATGCTTCTAGCTTGTTTACTAGATGAATCATCCACAGTGTGTTGCGTCAAGGCCAACTTCACCGACTTGGTTTTGCGTTGACGTTGCCCTTTTTTTTTTTTTTTTGTGTGCAAAATAAATATTTTTAATTTATATGAATTAAAATAAAAAAATAATACATGTCTTCTGATTTTTCACTATAATTTTGAATATTCAACTGTCAGTTCTGATACAATTTGTTAGAATTTAAACATCAATCTCTGAATGCGAACAGAAGTAAAAAAATTATTGCACACACAAAAAAAAATACACAAAAATTTATGTAGTTTGACACAATTTGTCTACGTTTACAGATGCGAGAGGTAATCCACTATATTCATAAAATGTATAATCCCAAGATTAAAAATACTTTAAAATTCAACATTCACAACCCAAGCACTGAAACAAACTCTCTTCCCCTGCTCAATGGTTACTCTCGTGTTTTCGATATTTTTTTATCTATTCCTACATCTTTACCCCTTGATTTACTCTCAACTCAAATAATTAAAATTATAGAGTTTTATTTATAAATAAACTCTAAAATCTTAACCCCATGTAATTACAAACCCTACATGTATTAAGCTTCTTATGGATTCGTAACTCAAGTCTCGTCCAAATATATGTAAATAAAATTTTAATTATACGAATACACAGAATACAAGATATACGCCAAACAAAAATTAATTTACACTTTGTTTCATAGAAGTACGGCACTCTAAGCACTAGTGTTCGTAGCACACGTTATCCGTGTGCAATATTTAATATATTGTAATAAAAAAATTTTATATAAAAAATTAAAGAAAAAAAGAAAAAGATTAATGTCTGGTAAATATAAATGCTCAAATTTTCAAATTAAAATCGAATCAATTACAAAAAAATAGGGGTAGCTGAGGTGATGTGATTTTTAAATTATTCTCTCAAAATTCTAAAATAAAATTACTTATAAAAACAAAGGAAATTTTTGGATAAAAAATAAATTTTATACAAATTAAATTTTAAAGAATTCTAATTAAATAGATGCTCTTCTTTAATATAATAATATAGAAGTATAGATATAGATGTCATTAGTATTAAGTATTTTACGTGGGAACAAGGTGCTACTTGTGTTTAAATATTAATGTTTGGCCTAGATTTTTTTTATGCTTTTAGGTTTTTTAGTCTTTTTTTTTTTTTGTATAAAATATAGATGTGAAAAAATATAAAAAAAAATAAATTAATTATAATGGAAATCCAAACAAATGAACTTTTTAAAAAAAATTTAAGAAAAAGCATTTAAAAATGTTAGGCCAAATAGAGCCAGGCCTATTGAAAGGTTAGTAATGCTAAAAGTTGCTCTACATTTTGTAAGGATTATTTATTTATTTATTTTTCATATTTTCTATTTATTTTTATATTTGGTTAAATTTTTTTACTAATTTTTTTATAAATTACTAAAGAGTAAAGACAGTACACTTTATTTAGGTTGTGTGGGGCTTTTTGTCTAAGCTGATATTTTAAATTTTTTAAATTTTTCTATTTTTTTATAGTGTAAAGCATTTAAAAAATACACCCGTTTAAGCTAATATTAAAAAAATTACTAAAAACAAAAAAAATCAAAAAAAAACTTTATAGAAAATTGTCCAATCAAGAAGTAAAATCTGCCCTTTTGTAAATGCATAATTTTCCTCTGTTGAGAGTAATACTATGGGTTTTTTTATTTTTAGAATTAGTATGGTTGCACCTACTATTTTTTAATTGAGGTTAAATTTTAGATAAATTTGAGAATTAGTCTTTTTTTTTTAGATTTCATAAAAATTTTAATACTATCATATTTATTTTATTAGTTTTAGTCCCATCATAAATTAATATAAAATTTTATGACTAATTTACCCACATTTAAAAGATTTAATTTTTCTTTTCAATCATATTTAAAATTTGAATTTGAGAAATTTAAATCCTAGCAATCTAAACCCTAGCCGCTGTTTCTATATTCCTCATTTTTTATTTTAGCAATATCGTCATTCTTTCTACAAAACTGAAATTCCACCAGCCCCTCATCGTTGCCGCCGCCCTCGTCGCCTTCATCACCCCATGCCACTGTTGTCGCCCCTCGCCGCTGACACGAGCCACCTCCGTCGTGGCTAGATCTCACTACGACCGCCATGGTCAAATCTCGCCATCGTTGCCTCTCGTCATCGTCGTCTTCTCTCGCCGTCGTCCTCTGTCGCAGACTTCCAACTAATACATGTATCAATTACGTTTGTGATGCAGGATTAGAAAAAAATACATGACAGATTATTAACTGATACATTTATCAGTTGTATTTGAGCTGCAGTGATCAAGAAAATGCAAGGCAGACTATCAATTAATATATCTATTAATTGTGTCAGTGGTACAAGATTAGAAAAAAATATAAGGCAGACTATTAACTCATACATTTATCAGTTGTATTTGCGTTACAGCGATGATGGCGACAGATGATGAAAACGGCAACGGAGCTTTGGTTGTGATGATTGAGGCGCAAGATTTTGGAAGAGATTTTTAGAGGGAGATTTTGAAAGAAATTTTTGGAGAGAGATTTTTGATTCCTGTTTAGGAAGGAATTTGATAAATGTAATTTTCTGAAAATACAATTTAAGAGTATTTTCGGTAAATATTAATATTGTAAGACTAATTTTATGTCCAAAAAAATTAGATATGACTAATTCTTAAATATCAACTGGTATTTGAATCTTTGTCAAAACTTCTCTAAATTTTATATAATAGAAGTCAATGTTAAAGCAACTAAATATTTAAATTAAAATAACCAAACAGGAGCTTAAAATTGTCATAACTCAAATTAAAGTTGAAATAATCAAGAGCACAATTAAAATAACTAAAAGTTAAAAATAAAACAACCAAATACACGTTTAAAATTATCATAATTAAACCCTAAATTTATCATAATTAATATCAAAATAAAAATAAATGAAGGGTGCTCACCATAAATTTTTCCATCTTGGTTTGTGGCTCATCAGTTACCACGAGCATGCTATTAGGTGATTAGGTATGTAATTTTTAATTTATTATAATAAAATATTAAATTAATTTCTTAACAAATACTGAAGTGGTGACAAATGGGAGTGCTGGAGTGACGTGATTTTTAGATTATAAAGTTTTAAAATAAAATTAATTATAGAAAAAAATGATATTTTTGGTAAAAACAAAATGTACACAATTTTAAATTTTAATTTATCCCCTCTCTTCGGTTGCCTAAGACTGATTAAAATTATTTATTTTAAAAATCTACCTGGTTAAAATATGAATAAACGCATGATTAATTGCATTTTATTTTTAAAATTGCCAACATAAACTAGAATAATACATTGCAAATTTAAATTGTCTATTTTGAAAATGAAATACAATTTGTCCATATAATCATTTAATTTGTCTTGGGATATTTTGTCCATCGAATGCAATTTGTTCTTGTAATTATTTGCCTATCAATGTCTTAGCAAGATATATTTTTCAACAGATATTCTTTTCTACTAAACCAAGCATTTGATTAGGACACATGATTGGCGTTGTTTGGAATAATTACTTTTTTATTTTTTTTATTTTTTTTATTTTTATTTTTAGTAAATATTTTTTTTATTATTTAGTAAAATTATTATATCTTTTGATTTTTCTTGTCAAGTCGAGTCAAAAAAATAAATAAATAAATCTAATCAAAATATAAAAAAATTTAAAAAAGATAAAATAAGCCAAAATAGGCCAATAAACTATATTGTTTATTTTTGTCTTTAATTTTGTGTTTGGATTAGTTTTTTTTATAGAATTTTTGGCTTTTTAATTTTTTTTATAAAAAAAATATAAAAAGATGTGAAAAAAATCCAATTTAAGCCAAATCAATAGATTTTTTTAAAAAATTTTAAACAAAAAAAATTTTAAAAAAAGTTCAGCCAAACATAGGCTTAGTGAACTTTCTTTTTATCTTTCGATCAAAAATTATTACTTTTCTTATTCATCTCATCGAGGTGGTTCAAAAAAGTAAAAAATTTAGATAAAAAACAAAAAAAAAATCAGTAAAAATGAAAAAACAAAATTAATGAAATTTAACCAAACAGGGCTAAAATCTTGAAAGACATTCATCCCAATTATGTGTTAGGGGCCAACTACCATATCTCATTGCCTTAGAAATATAAGAAAAATGAAAAAAAGGGGATAAAATTAGTAAAAGAATCCCTGAAAAGAAGCTCGTTATTGGAAAGGTAGGCTCAAAGTTTTTGAACTTAATTTTAATTTTGTTAATTGTAAGATTTTAAAGCTATTTTAAAAATATTTTTATTCTTATAGAGATGACCTAAATAAAAAGAGAGAACACTCGGCCAGCATTGAGCGTCGTGAAGTTCTAAGTGAACATTTTGAATTGCGGTCTTTAATTTATATATATCAATAAAAACATAAAAATTAATTTTTAAAAAAATTATGTCTTGGTGGGACCTCTATTGAGACATTTCATTTGATTTAGTCTGTGTTTTTTTTTTTTATAATAAAATAGTTATACTTAGATGGAATCTCTATTTTTTAAATAAAAAATGAGAGTTCAAAGCAATCGGGCCTTGGGCCTATACGCAAGGCCGACCCTGAGAACAATTCGAGTCACTTGTCAAAAAAGTTTCCCTTCATACTCTCTCCCTTCCACGGCCCTCCTATTTTCGATTGGAGCCTATCAAAATAATTCAAAGCGCTCATCTTGTAGATGTGATATTTTATTTCATATTGGTGATAGATAAAAAATAGTTTGATATGTATAAATATAAGTTGAATATGTTACTAATAATTCGAGTTTAAATATTTTTTTGTCGTGTTGTTAAACTATATATTCAAGTTATTAAATTAGCATACTAATTTATTTGAATCGTTATAAATAGTATTAGAATCTTTGTAATAATGGGTGATGGCACCACCTATTTTTGTTTATGCATTTTTTTTTCTTTTTCTTCTTTTTTTCAATGGGAACCTATCATAGCCCATTTTGATTTTGCATTTTAATTAGTTTTTTTTTTTTTCATCGGCGGCAAATGCTTCCTTTCTCACACTTCTATCTTGTTCCGTCTTCTTCTATTCAGCACTTGCATTCAAGGCAGCCAAACAGCCCCTCTTTCCAAAATTTACAAAATTTAGCCCAATCATGGCCAGACTTAACGTAAACTGGCTCGGGCCGACCCGAGTTTGTAGTTTATCGTCAAAATTTGGGCCGAGCTGGGCCAAGTTTCTTTCGGGAGAAGAAAGTCTAGGTACAGTCCTAAGAGTATAGGGTCTTGGATTTGGGCTCGGGCCATGGGCATTGGCATAGGCTCAGACTTTTAAAAATATATATATATATATATTTTTACTATTTCTTAAATTGTATTTATATACCATGTTTATGTGTTTTTTATATTTATTTTAGTATATAAACTAACATATACTAATAATATTATTATTTTTAATTGTTTCTCTATATAATAATTTAAAATATGATAATATTTATAATTTAACAAACAATAATTTGTTATAAGTTTATATTATAAACTCACTTAAAATTTAAAATACAATGGTACTTGTAATTTAATAAATAATAGTTTATTATAAGTTTATTTTTATAAATTAACTTATAATTTAACAAACAATAATATTTATGATTTAATAAATAACAAATTATTATAAGTTTATATTTATAAACTAGCTTATAATTTAATAAACAATGGCCTTTATTATATTTATTTTAATTTATAAATATGGGGTTTTGGTATAAGGTCATAATTAACATTTCATACGCATTGGGTTCAACAAAAAATATTTTGACTCTTAAAGTTCATTATGTAAAATTAAATTAAAATACCATTATTACTCTAATACTCGTCATTTCACATCAACATCTTATCTCTCCACTTTCACTTTCGGCGAGTTTTGGGGGCCACCTCTGACGACTGTATTCGACAATCTTTGGTGAGCTTCGACGATCATCTTTGACAATTTTCGGTGAGTTCCGACAACCATCCTGGTGATTGAATAATCTTTTGCACATTTAAAAATATGAACAAATATAATATTAAAATATTTAATATTAATACTATTATAATTATAAAAAATTCAAAACTTAAGTAAAGTTGAAAAGTACGTTAAAAGCATAGAATTTTATAAGCAATATTTAGTTTTCTCTTGTCACGATGAACTTAAAAAAATAAAAAAATTTAACAAATAAAATAATTTTTTAAAAATAAATAACAAAAAAATTAAAATTTAGCCCAAAATGGTCTAAATGGTATGTTCAATTGAAGTTTTAATAACGGCTTTCCTTATTAACATAGGTTGATAGGTAACGAAATCTTAAATCCAATTTAATACGTAATAAAATTTTATATATTTAATATTAATATTTATTAATGTATCGATTTCTACAATTTTATATACCTTAAAATAGATAAATTTATGTAAAACGCAAAATAAATAAATTTATATATTTGTACGTCAATTGTTATGCAAGGCAGATAAATTTATGCAAAACAGATAAATTTATCTATTTATATGTCAATTGCTATGCAAATAAATAAATTTATTTGTTGGTATAACAAATAAAACAAACAGATAAACTTATGCGACAAATAAAAAAACAGATAAAAATTTATGTAAAATAGAAAAATTTATCTATTTGTATGTTAAAATAGATAAATTTATCTGTTTGTATAATAAACAAAATTGATTAATATTTTAAAATAAATAAATTTATCTTGACAAAATAGATAAATATATCTGCTGATTATAACCTAATTCCTATAGACCCTCAGATTAATTTGATAAACAAGGGAAAAAAATAACGTAGCCAACTCTAATTAAGTGGGACATTTTTACTTCGCTAACAGAGAGTGAAGAGATAAGGAAGAACTACCATGATTTCTTCGTCATTCTCACCTCAATTAGAGCCGCTATTTCAAATTCCATCCGGTAGTGTCACAGTTCCACAACGATCGAGACATCTTCCTCAGCCTCGAAACGAATTCCGACGAATTGGCTTAGATCGAAAGCCGAAATGGGTTTGTTCTTCTTCCAGTGATGCTCTCCATCTGTTTGCAAAATTGTCTGAACCAGTTCCTCTCCAGAAGCCTGTTGTTTCGTTTGCCGCTTCGATTGCAATTCTTCTTTGGCCCAATCCAGACAGATAATCTCCTGTTTTAATTAAATTTACTAAAAACTCTTCCAACAGACATAGAAAAAAAAAACTACCATGAGAAATTTGAAGATTAGCCAACTCTAATTAATTAAATCTATCTGGTGCTGAGAGGGGAGAAGGAATGGTGCCCAGGTTATTTTTGACCTTCTTCTTTTTCTCCCATGGTTTCTGCTGCCATGCATACTTGCACTTTTCTCTCTCTCTCTCTCTCTCTCTCGCCTATATTTTACTTTTGGAATCAATTTGTAACGCAATTTTGTCAATAAAATTATCTAAGCATTAAATTAGAAAATTTTTAACATTTAAAATTTTTAAAATAATAAATTTAAAAAATTAAAAAAAAATTAAATAAACTAAGGACTAAAATTTGGATTTCTCTCTAATTATCCGCTATAAATATAAGTTTTTAATAATTATTATTTTTTACTATCATTTAATATTTATATATTTGTTTTTAAAATATAAAAAAATAAAGTTGGATCTCGGCCAGGCTAATATTTGGACTTTTGTAAAAAAGTTTGAGCAAGGCCTTGGGCAGGTTCGGCCCAACCCACTACTCTTGGAGCTTGGACAGACTTGGGTTTTATTCAGGCCTAAGCCTGGTCGCATCAGTGACGGGCTGTGTTATTTTTAAAACTTGTGCGGATAATTTAAAAATAAAAGAGTAAATTACAGTGTACTCAAGTTTAGTTGAATGGCATTAGTATTTCTAATTTTTTTTTTAAATTATTATCCCGTACTTAAGTTTTCAAATTAAGTTTTTAAAATTATCATACCTAGTTATTACTAATTAAAGGTTAACAGAGTCAATCAAATCTTATTTATATTAATAAAAAATATTTATAAATGTTAATATTACTGCTTTTGTAGTTATAGGCTCAAGTGATTGGAGGAAATTTTAATTTTTTTATAATTATGTTGTATTTTATTGAATAAAGAATAAAATATTATTTTAATCACTTCAGTCTATAATTATAGAAAATTTAATCTTGTATTTTGTTCTATATTTGGTTGATGTTAAAAAGAAATCATTAACGAGTAATTATAATCTAATTTTAAATTTTACAAGTGGAATGTAAATTTTTTAAAAGTTAAAGACCCTGTTTGGATGTCTAAAATTCTTAAATTTTAAGAAATTTAGCATTTTTTAGAAAAGTAAAAAGAAAAAGACTTAAATTATTTGGGATAACTTGTTAGGGTTTTTTTTTTAATTTTTCTTCCTTTTCTATTAAAATATCTAATATATTTTTATTTTTTGCTTTTAAGTTGTAAAATTTAAAATACTAACACGATTTTTTTATTTATTTACCAGAGTATAATGAGTTTTTTAATTAAGAATATTATTATCATTTTATTAAAGAAAATTTATTATTTGGGATATGAATACATACTTCATTCCTCGATAAAAGAAGTAAAAGAATTTATTGACTTTTAATGCTAAACAATATGGCTTATTTTTTTTATACAAAAAAAATTAACTTTTAAACTATGGCAAACAGTGCTGATGTTATGTTTGGACTATTTAAAAAGATTATTTTTTAATATAAAAAATAAGTTTTTATGTTATACCGTTTAATTTTTTTAAAACATCAATTAACTTCTTAATCTATTTTTTTAAGAAAAATTTACTGGATATAATAATTTCTGAAAATACAATTAAACTATATAATATGTCGTTTTTCAATAAAATTAAATATTTCAGCAATATGAAACTAATTTCAGAAGCAAAACGAAAATAAAATTAATCTGATTATAAAAGGAAATAAAACCAAAAATATAAATATATTGTAGAACTAGAAATATAACACTTTTGTTTATTATAAAATGAGGACATAAAAGTATAATGAAAATAAATACTGTTTAAGATACTGTTTTATGCAAGCAGTACGAAAATTATAACAGAACTAGTATACTATCAAAAAGAATTACAAAATTAAAACAAAGTATAATAATCTAATTTAGAAAAACCTTTTGATAAACAAAAACAGAAAAAAAAATTCTAAATGAAAAACAGAAAGGAAGAACAGCATACTTAAAAAAAATAATACTGGAAATGAAACAGTCTTATAAACCAATTTCGGAACTAATTGGGATCGAGTTCAGCGTTAAACGATGTCTCCTTAAGATAGATTACGTCATCACCACGGTAGTTGCGATTGACCGGACGTCTACCTATAGGATAAAATGATCCCCGTGTGCAGAGGAACCACAGCAATCTGCACACCTACGAACGCTTCTGTGGTTTAACCTTTTCAATAAATGATGACACGAAAATGCAGAGTTTTTGTAATTGAGGTTGTAGAGTTTCGGCAATGTAATAGGGAAGAAATTAAGTCTCATAACCGGGTGCAGGAACAGCCTATTATAGGTGTTAATGGTGATTGTTCGCCTTAATCCGAACAGGTGCCACACCGGTTCGGCCTGGCGGTTGGACCACCCAATAGGCGCGAACGGGTTTGGTATCCTCCAACGGTCCCAAACCCCTCCAACGGTTCGGTCCGACTAATAACGGTAACCTAATTTAAATTTAAATAATTAAATTTAAAATTTTAATTAAATAAAATTTTTACAAAAAGATAAGGGTTGAACCGACCCGACCCTCAACCCGCGCAACCCACGGACCCCGGATTGGCGGGTCGGTTGGACGAGCGGGCGGCGCGCGCGCGTGGTTCAATGGACTAAGTAGAACTTTGTCCATAACTCCTCCCCCAACAAAAGTTAGGATGACCCAAAGGGCCAACCCTTTATCTCCAACCTAGACTTTATAAGCCGCCATAACTTTTTATCCCTAACCAATGTGGGATAAAGCTATCATTTTATAGTTGCTTGAAAATCCACCATTTTCATTCCCAAGCAATGTGGGATAGATGCAAGTTACCATTATTTTGCCAACTTCTATAGCACACTTTTGGAGTCAATTTCTCATTCAGCCGTTAATGATTTTGAACGCCACAAATCAATGATTAAACTACTCACGGAGATGAACATATTAGGACTTGGAATCGTCAAAAAAGATTAATCAATTCCAAAATTATTTAGCTTCAAAGTTACCTAAAATCATGTTCAAAAAAGTTCAAAACCCATATATATATTCCAACAATCCCCCACATGAATGAAATTTGACGAAAAAGAAGATGCAACAATATGCAGACACTGAGAAATTAAATAAGAAAAATTCTGCATATGATAGGTAGCTTTTGGTTTTGAACATTTCCTTATGAAAAACTATCGGACTTACTGGCTAATCAGTAGACACGATACCTTGAACTGTTCAGCCGTTTGTGTAAGCCAAAGCAATAGAGTTCACACAGAATTTTTCTAACCACAGATAGGTTCTCACGGTTGTGCCCATTTTGGCCATGGGCAAATCCTGATTTCACGAATGCTGTTAGAGAATGTAACCTTAGCATTCTCACATAAGTGGCCCATTCTCACTCATATAGGTGATTCTTATTAAGAGTATCCTGTTATACCCCACTTGAATTTCAAGGTATAAGAACCATTAAAAGCATAGCTTAACCTGATAACGCTATAGGTATCACTGTACTATCATAGGAATGGGTAAGAGATTTTATCTCCACAGTGAAGGCACTGAGTCACACACAATTCGATTGTCCCTTTGAACCTAGATCTTTGGATCTCCAGTCAGCTAGGCTGGGTTGCCATTGAGGCGACTCCTAATTCATAGGTTGTAATCCCATTCCTCTCAATAACCGACTAACTTGCTCTCCGCTTAAGCCTTTGGTTAACAGATCCGCTATATTGTCTTTAGACATCATATATTCAATGAAAATTATTCCACTCGAGAGCAAATGTTTCACGGTATTATGTATGCGACGTATATGTCTTGACCTACCGTTATAGATATTATTCTGTGCTTTAGCCATTACTGATTGGTAGTCGCAATATATACAGATGGCTGGCACATGTTTAGGCCACATTAGGATGTATTCTAAAAATTGACGAAGCCACTCAGCTTCCTCTCTAGCTTTGTCTAAAGCTATAAACTCGGACTCCATTGTGGACCTTGCTATACACGTCTGTTTAGACGATTTTCATAACACAACTGCTCCACCCAAAGTGAATACATATTCACTCGTGAATTTTGAGTCATTAGTATCGGATATCCAATTAGTATCACTGTACCCTTTCAATACAGCTGGAAATCTAGTATAGTACAATTAATAATTTTGGGTGTATCTCAAATATCTTAGTACCCTTATGATTGCCTGTCAATGGTCAGTTCCAGGATTACTAGTATATCTACTCAATTTGCTCACAACATATGCCAAGTCGGGTCTCGTACAATTCATTAAGTACAGAGACTCCCAATGATACGGGAATATTTCAATGGTGATATGTCTTTATTTGTATTCTTAGATAAATGTAGATTTATATCTACAGGTGTCCTTGTAATGCAGGTATCACCCTTATCAAATTTATCAAGAATTTTTTCAACGTAAAGGGACCGAGATAAGGCATAACCATAAGATGTTTTAGTAATTTTCATCCCTAATATAACATTTTTTATTCCCATATCTTTCATGTCAAACCTCTTATTTAACATATTCTTAATAGTTTTAATCATAAAATTATTACTACCCAATATTAGTATGTCATCAACATACAAATAAACAATGACATAACCTTTGTCAGTGTCTTTCACATAGACACATTTTTCACACCCATTTATGCTGAAACCATTTGACAGCATTACACTATCAAATTTTTCATACCATTGTTTAGGTGTTTGTTTTAACCCGTAAAGTGACTTACCAATCTTACAAACCTTCTTCTCCTGTCCTAGAGCTATAAAACCCTCAGGTTGTTCCATGTAGATTTCTTCATGTAAATCTCCATTTAAGAAGGTTGTCTTAACATCCATTTGATGTATTTCTAGATCAAACAATGATGCAATAGAAATTAACATCCTAATGGAAGTTATTCTGGTTACAGGCGAATAAGTATCAAAATAGTCCACCCCTTCAGTTTGCCTGTATCCCTTTACAACAAGCCTCGCCTTGTATTTCTCTATTGATCAATCTGCTTTCATTTTCCTTTTGAATATATATTTCTATCTAAGAGGTTTACAACCAGGTGGAAGATCCACCAGTTCTCAAGTATAATTTTGCAGGATAGATTCAATTTTACTATTGATTGCTTCTTTCCACAGAGGTGCATCCGGGGAGGACATTGCAGCCTTAAAAGTTTGAGGCTCATTTTCTAACAAAAATGTTAAAAAATTCGGATAAAAAAATTTAGATGTTCTAGCTCGTTTGCTACGTTTAGGTCCATCATCCTCTCTCAATCCTTGATCCATATCTTCCACTTCCACTTGGCTACTGCCTACTGCAGTTTCATAAGTTCTTTTGAGAGAACTTATCTCTTGTGTAGAT